>CAUYRH010007305.1:0-37490 GCA_963574655.1 Perodicticus potto
AACAAACAAAAAACTTTCTGGGAATACTGCTGTGCTAACATATTAACCACAGTATAATCATTCATAGAAAAACAGTAATTAAGCAATGAATTAAATTAAATAACAAAGTTCAAACTATCATAAACTCATAGACCACAATGATTTTACAAGACAAGCAATTCCAGAAATATTATATATATATATATATATATATTTTTTTTCAGCTTTTAGTCGGGGCTGGGTTTGAACCTGCCACCTCCAGCATATGGGGCCGGTGCCCTACCCCTTTGAGCCACAGGCACTGCCCAATTCCAGAAATATTATAAACAATAAAAAAAGAAGAAATATTTCAATATCATTCTACTTGATCTGGATACACCTGATATTGAAATTGGAGAAAATATATTGTTATAAAGGGAAATTACGAACATGTTTCACTTATAGACGAGGATACACTATCCTAAACAACATATTAACAAGTTGAATTACAAAATTAATATTTAAGTAATGTGCTTTGGTCAAAATTGAATCCAATTTATCCTCCTTTTTCAAAATGCCATAATTATAATAAATACTTGAATATGATTCATATCATCTATATTACCAGATAGACTGTAAGCTCCCCGACAGCAGGGATAGTCTTGTTCACTGCTTTACCTCTAGTGCCTACAGAGACAGCTAGTGCACAGTAAGAGCTCTATACATATGTTGAATGAATGAATGTCTCATACATGACAGACGATAAAAAGGTTTGCATAATGCACATTTTTGTTTCCGAGCACTAATCCCCCATCCACTAATCCTTCTTCTAGGATTACCCCCTAGTCTCTATTTTATCCATTTGGTGGTTTCCACTGGACATTGATCCAGGAGTGGGTATCTTGGCCAGTAATGCCCCTCCTGGGGACTTTAAAATGCAAGATAGAAAGAAGGCTAGATTTCTTTCTTCCCCATGGATAAAAACATAAGAGTCAAATCTCAGGAACTATTGGCCATCCTACAGACAAAACTAATTTGTGAGGGGCAAGGGGAGAGAGAGAGATCTTAGATACCCAGCCAGAGAAGAGAGATGAAGGGAGTGTCCCGGCAAAGTCTGATGAGCTCACAGGTTTTGCATCTGGGACCCCACCATATTTCTGTTCTTGGATTCCAGGAGATTCCCTTTTATCTTTTTAACAACTTCCTCTTTCTCCCGTAAGCTAATTTGAGTTGATTTTCTGCTACTTGTGAATCCTAACACAATTTGCTAAATGAATTAATTATTGGACATGAGTCAGAAAGGGGATGTTGGGCGCTTGTGTTCATGATAGTGTATAAAACATTGAGCAGAGGGACTTAGTTGAATTCAAACTTGGTGACCCAGGATTCAAGCAGAGCACGCCAGATTCAAGAGAAGGAAATAGTCCATCTATTTATGTACAAGGTGGTTTTGAGGAGCAAATGAGTTAAATGTTTAAAAACTGAAATAGAAGGAAATTTTACAATAAACCCAAATATGCGTTCTGGGGGAGAAAAAGATCACAAAAGCCCAAACACAGGCATTACCGAGAACCTGATGGCCAACCTTCTGTAGCTGTCATTGTTCCCTCTTATGCCCAGACCTCTTCTGCCTTCCCGCGAAGAGTGCTCAGCCCCACGCTGCCAAAGCACCTGGCTCATCTGCATTCTGCAGGTGTGTTCAAAGTCATTTAGCTTCGTGTTCCTTGTCTGCCCTACCTGGAGACACTCTCAGACTGTGTGAAGGACACCATCAGGCCACTGTAGGGTGACTCTTGTGACTGAATAATGCATGAAACCAGCAGTGGCCAAGTGTGAGCCTCCCCAAGTTGGTGGTGGGTTGAGGACAGGGCATGGCCTCCATGTGGAGACCTGACTTTCCATCCATGGGATCTCTCCGATCGATGGCTCAGTCCATATGTTTTCTTAAATGTTTCTTAGCTGGGCTAGAAGGGGGTCTGGACTGACAAATTAGACAATCGTGCTTAACAGTTTAAGCAGGATGCTCATGTCCTGTTCCTCTCATGTGGGCCGCTCAGAACCCCTGGAAGCTGTGGGATCAGAGATACTATCTATCATCTATGGACAAGGAAACCGAGACTCCAGGAGAGTGTGGTTTGCCCAAGAGAAGTTCCATCTTCTGGACTGACTTTTTAAAAACACTCTTGTATTAACAAAATTCATGAGATTTTCCATTTTTAAGGCAAGTTGGAATATAAGAACAACTATGCTAGAAAAAGTGTGTTTTTTTGTTTTTCTATTTTATTTTTTTGAGACAAAGCCTTGAACTATCACCCTGGGTAGAGTGCTGTGGCATCACAGCTCACAGCAACCTCCAACTCCTGGGCTCAAGTGATTCTCCTGCCTCTGTCTCCCAAGTAGCTGGGAGCACAGGCGCTCGCCACAATGCCCGGCTATTTTTTGGTTGCAGCCATCATTGCTGTTTGGCAGGTCTGGGCTGGATTCAAACCTGCTAGTTCAGGTGTATGTGGCTGGCGCCTTGGCCACTTAAGCTACAGGCGCCCAGCTGAAAAAATGTGGTATTTGGGTTCCCAAACCTGTCTTTGAACCAAGATAAACTAGGGAGATGTAAAAAAATCTTTTCGTTGGTGTAACATGTACATACATAATTTATCCTCTTTACCATTTTTAAATATACAGATCAGTGGTAATAAATACATATATTTTCTTTTTCTTTCTATTTTTTTCTCCTCCTTTCTCTTCCCCCTTCTCCCCCCCTCAAACCATTTTTTTTCTTTGAGACAGAGTTTCACTTTGTCACCCTGGGTAGAGGGCTGTTGCGTCATAGCTCACAGCAACCTCAAACTCCTGGGCTCAAGTGATTCACTTGCCACAGCCTCCTGAGTACCTGGGACTACAGGCGTCCGCCACAACACCTGGCTATTTTTTAGAGATGGGGTCTCGTTCTTGCTCAGGCTGGTTTTGAACTTGTGAGCTCAGGCAATACACCCTCCTCGGCCTCCCAGAGTGCTAGGATTACATGCACAAGCCACCACGCCCAACCCCTCCTCCCCTTGTTGGCCTTTGGTAACCACCAATCTAGTCTCCATTTTCATGTGATCCACTTTTCGTATAGTTCCCATACATGAATGAGAAGGCCCGTACATGTGATGTTTGTCTTTCTGTTTGACTTATTTCACTTAACATTATGGCCTCCAGTTCCATTCGTGTTTCTGCAAATGACAAGATTTCATTCTTTTCCATAGCCTAATAATATTGCACTGTACACGTGGACCACATTTTCTTTATCCATTCCCTTGTTGATGGACACTTAGATTGATTCTGCATCGTGGCTATTGTGAATAGTGGTGCAATAAATGTAGGAGTGCGGATATGAGGTCTGACAATTAAGTTCATAAACTTTTCACCTTGTGCTTACATTAGCAGCACTGCACAAAAAACTCAGTAAGGTTTCTAACCTTGGTATGTCAGTGTCTCACAGCCGTGTTGCTTGTTCCTATCTATGTATGGAGGTGACTTGCTTGGTCGTTATTATTGGGTGTTTTTGTGTGCCTTTGTGGGAATGTCAGGGTTTGAATTAGTGCAACAAACAAACATTAAATTTCTGGTTAATCTTGGCAAGAGCAGAAGTGAAATCAGGGACATGTTTGTCTAAGTTTATGGGGATATTGCCATGAATAAAATGGTAGCATACAAATGGATTAAATGTTTTTCTGAGGGGAGAGAGAGTGTCACTGATAAAGTGAGGCCAGGGTGGCCAATAATGAGCAAAAATGACCAAAACATTGCAGAAATTTGTCAAATTGTGCATCAAAATCATTGGCTGGCTGTGAGAAGCACAGCAGGCCAAGTGAACATCAATAGAAAAACAGGAAAATCTTAACTGAGACTTTAACAACTCATGGCTCTTGCATCATGACAATGCACCAGCTCATTGGCACTGTCTGTGTGGGAGCTTTTAGCCAGTAAACAAATAACTGTATTGGAACACCCTCCCTGCTCACCTGATCTGGCCCCTAGTGACTTTTCTTTTTACTTAACAATAAATGAAATATTAAAAAGAAGACATTTTGATAACATTCAGGACATCAGAGGTAATATGACAACAGCTCGGATGGCCATTCCAGAAAAAGAGTTCCAAAATTACTTTGAAGTGTGAAATAGGCACTGGTGTGGGTGCATCACTTCCCAAGGGGAGTACTTTGAAGGGGACATAATAATATTTAGCAATCAGGTATGTCACACTTTTTCTAGGATGAGATCATGAATTTGATTGTTAGATCTTATATCTTTGATATACTGACTTCTTTCATTTTGGAGATATTCTACCTATCTAGTATTGGAATTGCTGGATCATGTGGAAGTTCTAGTTTTGGTTTTCTGACCAAGCTTCATACTGTTCCGCATAGTGGCTGTCCTAATTTACATTCTCACCGACTGTGTATGAGTAAACCCCCTTCTCCCAGCATCTGTTAATTGCCTGTCTTTTTGACACAAGCCATACTAACTGGAGTGAAATGATATCACATTGTGGTTTTGATTTGCATTTCCTTGATGATTAGTGATGTTGAACATTTTTCTCATATACTTGTTTACCATTTGTATATCTTCTTTTGAGAAATGTCTGTTCAGATCTTTTGCACATTTTTAATTTTTTTTTTGCTATTCAGTTGTTTGAACTCCTTGTATGTTGTGGTGATTAATCCCTTGTCAGATGGATAGTTTGCAAAAAGTTGTTCCTCTTCTGTAGGTTGCTATTCACTTTGTTGATTGGGAGATTTTTTTAGAAGATTGAGTGCTGGGATCTACTTCTGGAGATTCTGATTTAGCCTAGGGCCAAGGTCTGAGAATCTGTATTCCTGAAAATTTTCCCAGGAGTTTCTGCTGCACAGTAAGGGGTGATACCTGCTGGTGGGCTAAGGGAAGGCATGGTATGTGGGTCAAGGCCCCTGTGTCTGGTCTTGGCTCCACCACTGACTCCATACAGTAAAGGGATTGGTTTAGAATAGACTATCTAAAAAATCTCTTCTGGTCCTTACATTTTATATGTTCTTTTAAAAATTTCCCATAAAGGGCTGGGCTTTGCAGAGTTCTGGCCCCTAGAGACTCTAGAACAAAGAGAACTTTGATTAAAATGTTGGAGTATGTGTATCCTTAGCTGCATTCCCAGCATCTATTCTCTCTTCCTCCATCTAGAAATTCCTGTTTTTTCAATTATCCCCTCTTCTCCCCTGTAGTCATGTGTTTGAGGGGGAAATTGACTTACCTTGATTATATAAGCCAATCAGAATGACTCCATCTCCCCAGTCATTAATCTGATATTGATCTGGCCAGTGGATCATGTGGGGCCATTTGCTGGGGCTTCTGGGAAAGGAGGATACTCAGTATTCTTGGAGCCAAGCACAGTGGAAATGATTGACAAATAAAAAAAAATTATTTTCTATACCTATATATCTCTCTTCCACAAATTCCAGTATCTGGCAGATCATAATTAACAAATATTTGCAGAGTAAATGAACAAATAGATAAATGAAGCTTTCTTTGATTTCTCCCAGCCTCATGTCCACCTCTTCTTCTCTTTCTCCCCTTCATGTTCCCTCCCCTCCACTCCTGCTAGAATATGTGTGTCCTGCTGCACCATTATACCCCATTAGATATTTTATTCTTGTTAAACAAAGAATAGCCAACTTCATTCTTTCCTCTGCATGGAGAACCTTTCCTCTATCTCTTTGCATCCTCTACACACCATCTCTCTCCTTGAGCAGTGGCAGTGCCTCCCTTTGCTGAGAACACCTTGCCCCTGTCCTACACCCCTGATTTGCAGACCTCCTACCTTTTAGGATCTTGTTCTATGCAGAGGAGGGCTCAGTGACTGCCTCTTAGAACTGAAAGAAGCAAATGGACTGCCAAACCTCACTTCCGAGAAAGTAACCAAACAGCCCCTCCCTACTGAATGCAGTGTTTGCCATTTGAGTAGATGATTCCAAATGTCTTACCTGCTCTCTATTTCCTATTAAAATTTTTTCTTTACATGTAATACAGAATTTGCCATTTTAACCATTTTAAAATATATTATTCAGGCATTAAGTACCTTCACAATGTTGTGCAACCATCATCTTTATCTATTTCCGGAACTTTTTGGTCATCTTATACAGAAACTCCCCCATTCCCTATTCCCTTCTCTTCCCAGTCCTGGAAATCACCCATTTTACTTTCTGTCTCTATGAATTTGACTACTCTCAGTACCTCTTATAAATGGAATCATATGGCATTTGTCTTCTTGTCTCTGACTTATTTTACTTAGAATACTGTTTTCAGGAGTCATCCATGTGGTAGCATGTATCAGAATTTCCTTCTTTTGAAGGCTGTATAGTATTCCATCGTATGTATATACCACATTTGGTTTATCACCTATCCATGGACACTTGGGTTGCTTTCCACCTTTTGGGTATTACAGTAATGCTGCTATGCACATTGGTATACAGGTATCTGAGTTCTGCTTTCAATTTGGGTAAATACCCAGGAGTGGAATTGCTGGATCATGTGGTAATTCTGTTTAATTTTTAAAGGAATCACCATACTGTTTTCCAGTATAGCTGCACCATTTCACATTTCCACCATTCTTTTCCTATTTTTAGGGTGGAATTCGTTTCTTGCCACAGCTCTCTCATGTTTCCCATTCATCTCCACTCCCCAAACATCCACCCTGTGTACAAAGTGGACATTCTGTCCCACTTATTAGAGAAAAAAGTTGCATTAATAGTTAAAAGTGTGGCATTGCGGCCGGCTCTGGCAGCAGCTGATTGATGGCCTCCATTACACCCCATTAGATATTTTATTCTTGTTAAATGAAGAGCAGCCAACTTTGTCAAGTATTTTTAGTTCCCTCTGGTCTTATTGGTCCGATCTATTCTTCAGGATGGCCTGTAAATGGCCACATATGGCTGTGTGTCTGCAGGACGGATGGCCGTGCAGCTGGCATTCATTGGCCACCAATTTACCTCGGCCTCCTTCATTGTGAGCCTGACAGCACTGGGGAGCCTTGTAGATCTAACCAAATATATCTATTTTCTAATTGTCTATTTATCACCTTCTGGGGATTTGTGGGCCTCCTATCTGAAGGCAAAGGGGGGATGGCCTTGAACAATGATCCTTGTCAAGGCTCTCGCTTGCTCTAAATTAGGGTCTAGTTGCTAAATAACTAATTTAGTCCTGCTATCAAGCTGAAAAAGTGGGTATTCAGCGCAAAGTGCCAGCTGGGGAATTGATTATGTCTTCTCTCAGCGAGTGTGATAAACCTGCCAGAGAGCCACCGTGGAAGGCTGGAGACAGCTCCCGGGGGCGGCTGCGTTTCACCGCCGAGAATTGGCAGAGGAGCCAGGTCCTCACTCCGTGCGTGGCAGCTGAAGGCTGGGGCAGAGGCCCGCCCGCCACGGCGCCCATGGGAATCTGCCCCTCGCGGTACCCTCCTGGTCTGTGGCTTCTGCTTGGAGCTGTGGGGATGCTTGCATCTGTCACACACGGGGGCCAAGGTGAGAATCCAGGAGGAGAGAGGAAGGTCATCCTGACAGCCCCAATTTCCAATTAGAGTGAGATTATTGAAGGTGGCCCAGGCTTGGGGTGGGGGAGGTGGCAGGAAATAAATGGGAATAGGAGGCACTTAGGAAAATGTATTAGTAACAACTACCAGATTCTGAGCAGAGCAGGAGGGGTAGATGAAAATAGAGAGTTAAGGTTTACTGCTTGAGAAATCTAATAATGGCAACAACAACCCTCATTTTCTCTGCCCTTCCCTCCGCCAGGCACTGGGCCAGCTGTCACCAGATCCAAGATCTCCTGGAATCCTCTCAGCGGCCAGGCAGATCAGGGTTTCTGCCCCAATTTATACTCGGAGAAAAGGAATTTCAGGAACCTTAACTGATCACCTTGTCTAAGGCCGAACTCCGACTATAACTACCTCCCCCACTGAAAGTTTTTTACGGTACCTGGAACACCATTTTTATTCCTTCATTCTGCTGATTGTTAGTGAATGCCCTTCTGGGTGCTGGAGGCTGCCCCAGGGAGCAGGTCTCACCATCACAGAACCGGTCTTTCAGTGGGGCAGGCAGACCAAGCCAGTGGTTTTCAGCACAGTGGGACCCTTTATAACTTGAATATTCTTGAGTTGCCCTTTAGCATTTTAAAATTAAATTCACAGGTAATATATTCCACTTATCCACATAATTTACAAAATCAATATAACGTTTTAACAGTAATATGATAAAGAAATAAAAGGAAAGCAATTTTAATAAAATGATGGGTTCTCAGATGTTGGGTCCTAACTGCACGAGAAAGCACAGTAAAGCACTCAGGTGCAGAACGTTTGAACTTATGAAAATTTTGGAAAATATCCAACTGAATGTTGATGACACTTTGTCTTTGATATTTCGAAATAAGGGCTAAAAAAAGTATATTGATAAATATACTTAGGATCACTGTGAATGTGGCAGCCCCAAGGGCAGACTGATGCAAGAGTAGGCTCACTGATTTAAATACCGTGAATGTGGCTACCACAGATGAAGTCGTCTTCTGAAACAATAAAACTCCAAGTTGGCTGGGCACGGTGGCTTATGCCCGAAATCCCGGCACTCTGGGAGGTTGAGGTGGGTGAACCGCTTGAGCTCATGAGTTTGAGACCAGCCTGGGCAAGAGCAAGACCTCGTTTCTAAAAAACAGCCGGGCATTGTGGCAAGTGCCCGTAGTCCTAGCTACTTAGGAAGCTGAGGCAAGAGACTCACTTAAGCCCGAGAGTTTGAGGTTGCTGTGAGCTGTGACGCCATGGCACTCTACTGAGGGCAACATAGTGAGACTCTGTCTCAAGCAAACGAACAAAAAAGATAAATGGGATGGTCACTTGCTGTCCAGGGAGAGCTGTGCCCTCCCAAGGAGGAACTGGTTCTTTCTGTGTATTCTGTTCTTGGTTCTCAGAGCTTCAGCTGTGTGGGTCTAGGTTCTCACTGGCAGTGCTTCTGATGTACCAGATTTGGAGGTAGGCACACAGCACCCTATGAGGTAGGTGTTATCAGTCTGATTTTATAAGTAAGAAAAGTGAAGCCCAGAAAAAATAAATGACTCCCTATTGATCAAATATCTTTTTTTTTTTTTTTTTTTTTTTTGAGACAGAGCCTCAAGCTGTCACCTTGGATAGAGTGCCGTGGCATCACGGCTCACAACAACCTCCAACTCCTGGAGCTCAAGCGAGTCTCCTGCCTCCACCTCCCAAATAGCAGGGACTAACAGGCGCCCGCCACAACGCCCGGCCATTTTTTGGATGCAGCCGTCATTGTTATTTGGCGGGCCTGGGCTGGATTCGAACCCCCCAGCTCAGGTGTACATAGCTGGCACCTTAGCCTGTTGAGCCACAGGCGCCGAGCCAGATCAAATATCTTTTAAGTGGAAGAACAGGGGTTTAAACCTGAGATCTCTAACTCCAAAGCTAGCTCTGAGCCAGTGGGCAGAAATTTATAACTATGTGGGAGTTTAATTATTGGTCAGGCTTTCATGTCCCTGTAAATGCTATTGAAAAGTGCCTAGAACTTCACTTTCCTTAAGGTTAAACATACACAAACACCCACCTCTCCTAAGTCTCTCCTGGCTAGGAGACTTAGTGGGGTCAGGAGAGAAGAGTCTAGAATATTGTAGAGAGGAAACACCTGGGCTGCTCTCCCTGGCCAAACTGGACCCCAGGGTTCTGGTGGGTCAGCCAGGGGAGATTCCAAAAAAGGACACTAAGGGCCCTACATGGCAGCCCTCACTAAGCCCCAAATGGGGAAGGATGGTGTTGAATTTAGCCAAAGACTTTAATCAATGCCATATTCCACATGCTTGTAAAGGTCACTTACTAGAGAAAAAATAAAGGAAAAAAGCATATGAGTACATTTAGTTATTTTTCCTTATAATTGCAAGTGCTGGATGTTGTAAACAAGCCTTTTAAAGACTCCTTTAAGAAACTAAGTGGCTGGTTCACAGAGCTCGTGAATAGCAAATGGGTAGTTGGGGCTAGGAGCATAATTTCCAGTGACAGTATCATCCACAATGCAAAACGTCCTGTGTGGTAAATGGCTTGGATGGGAGTGAAGATGATCGCTCTGGAAGGCTGTGTTAGATGACTCGAGAAGCGTCTCTCGTGATGACAAAGACATCAGGGTCAAAGATGCATGTGAAGAGTGAAGACAACTGGCCCATGAATTAAATGTGAACACAGAAGAAAAGAAATGTTTCTAAATATACTTATAATTAGTATAAGACTTTATATTAATATTTTAATTTCCAATTAGCATATTAATTTATAACTACTACATTGGTAAAGTAATATATTTTATGTGACTTTAAATGTATGTGCAATTAAATATTAAATCAATTAAATATGATAAGTAGATACTTGATTATCTCTTCTATGTTCCTGAAAGTCTGTACAGGCAATTTTGCATGTGCAAAGATGAACGGTACAGTCTCTCGCTGTCTGGGGAATGCTGTGTCCTCCCAAGGAGGTCAAAAGTTTTGTTTTGGAACTTTCCATTGGGAAAAGGCAGAGCTCTTTATACTAGGGGCTGTCATATGGTTAGGCATGTTTACTATAGGCCTATTGGGTGCCAGGAGTGGTGACAGAGGCACGGTGGGTGAGCCTGAGTGAAGGAGAAACCAGAGTCTCAAACCACCACCGGAGTCCCCTTGGGTCTATGTGGGAAGAGGCTTGATCAGACCCTTTCATCTGCCTGACAGGGAGATTACTGGGGCCCAAAGGGTGGTGAGCAATTGCCCACCAGAAGAAAGCCCATGTTCTCTGGCAAGGAGAGGAAGGACAGCAGACAGCTAGGCCAATCTGGTCTGGTAGCCAAAGACAATTCTCACTTAGCAATGTTTCCCTACCCCTAACCTGAGCTTGGCCTAAAGATAAGCAAAGAACAAATGCTTCCAAAAGGGAATATGTGTTCTTGCTGGAGCACCCTTGTGTCTAAAATGGAGTCTACAATATCAGTAGGGTGAACCATCTCTGCTCAATGCAGCCCAAAATAATTTTGAAAATCTTTGTCCCTCCTTGAACAACTTAACTTGACATTTAAAATATTTTATAATAATTTTAAATAATTACAAAGGATGTAATGTCTGGTACATTGTAATATAGACATTATAAGACAAAACTCTTACATTGGCATTTTAAATGTATCCAATAAAATATAGATATCATAGCAATTTGATATCCACCATCATCTTTTTAAAAAAATACACAAATGAGCTCTTACTTAACAGTAGGAAATTGTATTTCCAATCCACTTCCCCCACAGAATTTTATCCTAATGTAATATATTTTTATGCTTGAAAGTCTTTTATTGATTTTCCTATCATATTTCTCTACAACAAAAAGATGTATATAAATTGAACTTTTTATTTCCTGTGACCATACGCCTCTAAATATTAAAAAAAAATTCTTCTGGGTCAAGTTATTTCAACTATTAGTAATATAAATTTGATAAAAATAATATGAAATCCCTGTAAGTTTCGATAAGTAATTATTAAACGGTTATGTTTTATTAGAAATGTTTCTCTTAATGAGGTATGTGGGGGCAGGACTGCCTCACAGAGCCATGCAGACTGTCCACTACGAAACTCCAGGGAGAGCCATTCACTGAGATTGTGATGTAGATAGCAACCCCTGGGGTCTTGCAGTGGATAACCTGCACAACTCCTTATGGTGGATTTGGGTTTGGGGACTGCAGGTTATAGTGCCTTGATTAAAGGTGACATTAAAAAACCATTTGTCAAATTGTCCCTTTATTTAATCCCAGATTTTTTTTTGGAGAGTCTTAAGCTGTCACCCTGGGGAGAGTGCCAAGGCATCACAGCTCACAGCAACCTCAAACTCTTGGGCTTAAGCGATTCTCTTGCTTAAGAGAGACTCAGTCTCCCAAGTAGCTGGGACTACAGGCGCTGGCCACAATACCTGGCTATTTTTTTGTTGGCAGTTGTCATTGTGGTTTAGCTGGCCCGGGCCAGATTCGAACCTGCCAGCCTGGGTTTATGTGGCTGGTGCCATAACCACTGTACTACGGGTGCTGAGCCTAATCCCAGAGGTTTTAACTGGACAGGACAATGCACAATAATAAGATTCAGAGCCAAGAAGGTAAGAGTCTTTGTACCCTAGAAGGGAGATTACAGATGGAAAAGGGAATAGATTCCACCACAGGCAAACCAGTTTTAGGAGAGCTCATGTGGAAGTGAGAACTAGGAAATCAATTTCTTTAAAGTTATCTGTGTTGGGAATCCCCTGAGAATGCACATCTCCACCCTCAGGTGACACTGTTGGTAGAGCTGTCCATGGTGCTGACCAGAGGGCTTTCCACCGTTCACCAGCTCCTCTGCCCCTAGGTCTTAGCAAGTCCTCTCAGCCAGGACCCCAAATGCACAGAGCCCACCACAAGACCTGACTCTAACTGTGGGCTTTGTAGGTGTTTCATTTCAGACTAAGGAAGAACATAATAAAAATGTCTGCTTGTTTAGAATTAAATAAGGCAGGGAAAGAGGCATCTCCAGGCAATATTCTTAGCATTTTACTCATCTCATTTAATCTCTCCCAACTACCAACACAGAGTAGGTACCATCATGCCCATTCGATAGATGAGAAAACAGAGCAACAGATATTAAATAACTAGCCTAATGCCATACAAGAGTAAATGGTTAAGGGAGCTCCAATATCTAGCCCGGGTCAGCCTAGTTCTGAAGCTGGTCCTTTTTCTATCCTTTTGTATCTCTTTAAAATGTGAAAGGAGAACGAAACAACAGCTTTTACGATCTCCTGTGAGTCAGGTACTTCGCACATTGTCAAATTTAAATCTCACTACAGACCTCAAAGTAAACACTATTTTATTCTTGTTACAGATGAGGAAAAGAAGCCCAAGGCAGTGAGGAGTAGAGCTGGAGTTAGACTGGGGTCCATCCATCTCCAGAGAGATGCCTCTTACCCCTCCTTGGGACCAGTGCTCCAAGTGCCCCAAGCCCATGACTGAGCAGTGTCCAGCACCGTTGCTTGTAAGTCTCTTGGTATAAGCTGCCCTGGATTTCCCGAGGAAGAACAGGCGTATACAAACAATAACAGCACTGCTGGAAGCTTTGGCCTCTGAGTCCATTTGGCCCAGTGCCATATTTCTCACAATTTGATTTAATTTCCCATTTAATTTGATTCCAAGAATGCTCCGAGCCTTGGCCAAGTGCCAGGTATCCAACTAGGTGCTGCTACAGGCATAGGGGATGAAGAAAAGGTGGCCCCTGGCCTCACTTGCTGCCACTTGACATGCAGCCAAGTCTTAAATCCAGAGAGACAGTAGTCAACCTAGAACCACAGGGCCTAGAGGAGGGAGTTATTGATTTTGATAAGATGGCATCGTAAGCATGGCCAAATCTGAGCCAGGTGTCATTGTTGCTCAGTTAATTCAGTCACAACAGGCAGCTGAATCTGAAGGATATACAGAACTGTGATGATATGATCTTAGCATGGAGTGCAGTGTCTATGCCTGTCTGGTCTGCTGGTTGGGCGAGTCTTGTGTCATGTCTGTGTGGAGCCCGGTGCTTAATCCAGCAGAACCTCTGTAAGATGACCACTCAAGGGACTGTAACAAACTGGTCAGCACACAGAGGTGGTCAACATAAGGAATTAGGTCTACTGCACTGAGACATACATGTGGGGGTCTATGAAAATTAGGTCAACTTAAGGAGGTGGTCAACTACGGAGGTTCTACTGTCATTTATTGGGCAATAAACTATTAAGCTGCTCACAGTATTATTTTGTGAAAACATTTCCTGCTAAATATACTTTGGCTTCTAATAGGAATAGAGCCACAATTAGATCTTAACCTCATTTCCCTTGCAAGTAGGAGAGCTCAGGGTCCCTGCAGAGTGGAGTCACCTCAGGGCCCTGCAGACCTCAGCAGCCCCCTGGGCATTACAAATAACATTCACAGAATGCTGCACTCTAGCCAGGCAGCCCGATGCCTCTGCTCCTGAGACAGTCCTGGGAGGCCCGTACCTCCCTGGTGCCCCCTGTGGTGGGAAGAGGAGCCTCCTCACCTGGGCCCTTCTTACCTGTGTTTCCTGAACCACATCTGGACAATGGGGGACCTGACACAGAGCCCCACTGCCCTGCAGAGTGGGCACCACTCGTCATGAGGGGATTGCTCTGTATGGGGAGTTTTGCCTCAAGACTTGCAGAGGCATGACCGGGGGGAAGGGCAGCCCTAATCCCCAAGAACAGCTCAAGAACCAGGCTGGGAAATACAGGTAGATGCTGACACTTCTCCAGGCCACAATCAGCATCCAAGTATATTTTTTCCTACAATTCTGGGCCATTTGACTTCTCTGAGGAAAGATAAGTTTTTGGATCACACTCCATTTCTAATTTCTTGATTTCTTTCTGTCAGATCTCTCCTTTTGTCATGATGTTTTGTTTTCCTTTTGTTGCTATCATCATTATTGTTATTGCCTAACCTTTACAATTTCAAGGCGATGAGTTCTGATCATGTCTAAAATTTTAGCATTGCTTACTTGGTTTGTACTATGTACTAGTGTTTTTCCTGGGACATCCCATTGCATTCGGCACAGGAGGCAATGCTGGTTCCATTTTACTGATTAGGAGACTGAGGCTTGGCAAGGTGGATGGACTTGCAAAGTCCTAGTTGGTGAGTGGTAGAATCAGGATTTGAACTCACATGCCCCTGACTCTAGAACACGTGTTCTCTGCTTGGAGACTCTTGAGCCAGCTCTTCCAGGTCTATTCCTTGCCTCTTATCACACTCTAAAGTACAGTATCTGTCATCAAAAACAGCTCAGAGCAGATGGAAGCACCACTTCCCTTGATCCACATGATTAAAGTAGCATAAAGACTGAAATTCACCTGGCCGTGTAGCCTTGGGCAAGTCACTCCCACTCACTGGACCTGAGTCCTTTATCTATAGAAATGGGGCATGGAGTGGATGATTTTTCAGGGACTTTGTACTTCCAATGTCCTGTGCTTCAAATGCCATAGTCAATTGAGGGGCTTTGTGGAGCTGCAGCCCATCTGATATTCTCCCCAACTTGACCTTTTCTTAAATTCATTTCATTAATTCTCTTATTCATAAGAATGCATTTTCATTTCATGGTTCCTATGTTTAGTACTTTCTCCTGATGATGCTTCTCTTCCTCGGTATAATTTTTTGTTCCATTAATTTCCAGGGACCATTTTGCCAGATCAGAGTGTTAAGAATCATTCACACCTCTTCCATTTGTCTAACCAACCGCTCATCCATTTCTCCCCAGAAATAATTGTATATGGTTCAATAACTTTATTGTTCAGATCTGTTTACATTTCAGAATGCATCTCATCAGGATTTGCTATAAAGAGCAGAAGTCAGTTTCCAATTATCGTTATTACATTTCTCCAAGTTTTCCAAATATTCATTTTTTTCATCTTCAGGAGCTGTTTCCCCTCTCCCCATTTATTTTTCTTTCATACTGAAGGCAGACTTTAAAAGAAAAAAGCACCAATTCTTTCAAATACTTACTTACCTCTGTTTTCCCCAACTCACTGTTTCCACCATGACTTTGGCTTTGTACCGAAAAGTTCCCCATTAAGAGCTCACCAGGTCTTTGTGACTCTATCAGATGGTGTACCCACTGGGCAGGGGGTCTTTGAGAAGGGAGAGAGGGGGAAAAAAAGCGAAGCAGAAATGGAAGTCCAGGAGCAAGAATAAGAGAGAGATTTTACAAATTAAGACATTGCCCAGGCTCGTCGCCTGTGGCTCAACGGGCTAAGGCGCCAGCCATGTACACCTGAGCTGGCAGGTTCGAATCCAGCCAGGACCCGCCAAACAACAATGATGGCTGCAACCAAAAAATGGCCGGGCGTTGTGGCGGGTGTCTGTAGTCCCAGCTACTTGGAAGGCAGAGGCAGGAGACTCGCTTGAGCCCAGGAATTGGAGGTTGCTGTGAGCTATGACGCCACAGCACTCTATCCAGGGTGACAGCTTGAGGCTCTGTCTCAATTAAAAAAAAAAAAAAAAAGACATTGCCCAGTCTCGGGACATAAGTCAAGCCAGCTGTCAAATTAGACCTGGGCCTGCCCACTCCTCAGCACCACTGGGGGTACATTAACATGGCAGGTAAAGAGATTGGGAGTTCTGGGGGCTATGGGGTGGGTCCCACCAATTCCACCAATTAGTAGCTGAACAGTGTGAGTAAATTCCTTAGCTGATTCTCAGTTTCTCGGCTGTAAAAATGAGGATAATAATAGTTTTTGTCGTTAGGATGTGGGGATTTATTAAATTATTTATTGGACTCTTACAATGCCAAGCTCTGTACCAAGCACTGTAGATACAGCAGAATCTAGACCCTGTCTCTGTATGTTTGGGGTTGTGGTCAGGTCGGGTGACAGATATCCTTTCATTAGTGACTCACGGAAAATGAACAAGCACTACAAGGGAAACACGAGGTCTTGAATTCAAGGAGCCCCGGGAGTCTCCCAGGCGGTAGGGGAGGGTGTAAGGCAGGCTGGTGTTGGGGGGTGGAGAAGGTGGGGAGTAAAGTTCGCGGTGAAGCTGGTGGGAGAAGACCATGCACACTGCCTGCATGTATTAATACTAAGTAAAAATAGCTCAGTAGGTAGGGTGCTGGCCACTTACACAGAGGCTGGTAGGTTTGAACCCAGCCTGGACCAGCTAAAAAACAATGACAACTGCAACCAAAAAATAGCCGGGCATTGTGGTGGGCGCCTTTCATCCCAGCTACTTGGGAGGCTGAGGCAAGAGAATTGCTTAAGCCCAAGAGTTGGAGGTTGCTGTGAGCTGTGACACCACGGCACTCTACCTAGGGCAACATCTTGAGAATCTGTTTCAAAATAATAATAATAAGTAAAAGTGGTGCTCAGCTCCTATGAGTACTTTTGATGTGACTGTAGGATCTTCCCAGGGGCCTGAGTAGAAATAGAGCTTTTGAGTTCTTCCTGTCCAGCTGTGGGACAGCAGTGACAGGGTCTGGAGAAAGGGGCTGGGGTCTCAGGTCCCAGTGGTGGGATTGCTAGGATTCTGGACCCTCTGGAATGAGGCCGGGCTGTGAGGGGATCTGGGGTGAGGCTAGGGCTATACACCTGTCTGAAGCCACCCTCAGTGGTGCCTTGTAACCTGCAGCGTGAATCAACCACCTGGGGAGTTAATTTAAGATGCAGGTGTCTGGGTTCCATCTTTGGAGACTGATTTATCAAGTGTGGGCCAGGGTCTACTGTAACATGGGGTACAGGGTGGGGTTCGCACTGAGAAGCACTGCCTGATGGCAGCTTGTACTTTTGGGCAAATGTGGGCCTTGTCTGGATTCCCATAGCCTTAGTAGGAGAGGGTGGGAAGCTTCCTGCAGGAAAGGATCCTTCCCACTTGGGTCCAAATGTGCCGATATTAGCAGCAACCCCAAAACAATCCTTGTAGCAGCATGAAACAGAAATTAAGGGGCTGTAGACTGGTACATAATTTCAACGAAGCTTCATGAGTCTAGCCAGATAGTCCATCAGCTATGGGAATAGCCCAGCAGGTCCACTGAGCTTTTGGATCTGGCACCTGTTGGTGACAGACACTTAGGGAAGAGGGACATTGGCAGCTCCCCTAGCACTCAGCCAGAGAGGGACTCGAGCTGTGGGAATTCCTGCCAGGCCCTGGAAGAGGTGGAGGCCATGAGGAAGAGCAGACAGAGAAGGGCAGGAGTGGAGGACTCGTGGCCTTGTTGATAGCGTGAGCCTGGTTTCTTGCGACTTTCCTAGTTTTAGCACTAAAAGGCCCATGTTCCAGGACCCCCCTCAGGCAACAGTAAACCGGGACGGTTGGTCACTCTACTTTACTTGGTGACAAGGGAATTGCATTCTCCTGGGAGGGCCCGATTACTCAGTGCTTATGGCAGAATCTATGCCCACCTAGAGCTGGATGTCAATTCTGACTGCACCGTTACTGTGTGATCTTGGGCAAGTGTCCTAACTGCTCTTGGTTTTCGTTTCTGATCTATAAAACAAGAATAATAACATTTCCTTCATAAGGGGATTTTGGGAAGGAATGAATGAGATGATACATGTAGATCCTTAGCATCGTGCTTGGCACATTTATTTATTTGACAAATATGTTTTGGTCACTATGACCACGTTTTACCATATTTCATTGACTGTAAGATGCCATCAATTAATTGTATGTTGTGCAATGATTGATCTACTATTGAGGAAAAGATGCTGCCAATAATACCCTGATTGATTGCATGTTATATCCCAACTTCAGAGATGTTTAAAGGTGAAAAAAATGCCCACCTTAAATTCTATGAACCAGGTGCCACACAGAGAACCTCTGAGGTCACGGTGGTGGCTAAGGCCATTGCAGTCTCTGCCTTGCTTGGTTTGCAGCTCACTGCGACTTTCTGGGTCCAGTCCTTTTGTAAAAAATCCTAAAGTGTAAATCCTTGAAGAATGTGGCAGGTGTCCTGTGTTCAATTTCAAGCATCATGATGTGTGGGAAAGCTCCAGGCTGTGTGATGTGCTGAAAGTTCTTGGTTCCCATTGAGACGCGATTGCTCTGTGACCCCCAGCCAGTCAGCTGAGCTTTCTGAACCTCTCTCAGAAACAGAGAAGTTGATCCTAGTCTTAGCTCTGAGGCTTCAACCCTCCTGGCTTCAACCCTCAGGGACTCTGGGTTAGAGGGTGCCCCTTCCCCCAATCTCAGGAAGAGCTTCTTACCAGATACACAGCCTGAAAAGCTCAACGGGCTAAGGCACCAGCCACGTACACCTGAGCTGGAGGGTTCGAATCCAGCCCAGGCCCGCCAAACAATGACGGCTGCAACCAAAAAATAGCTGGGCGTTATGGCAGGTGCCTGTAGTCCCAGCTACTTAGGAGGTGGAGGCAAGAGACTCACTTGAGCCCAGGAATTGGAGGTTGCTGTGAGCTGTGATGTCACTGCACTCTATCCAGGGTGACAGCTTGAGGCTCTGTCTCAAAAAAAAAAAGAAAAGGGAATGCAGCTGTCACTGGCGAGCCCGCTCTCTGCCAGACAGAAGTGGGTGGAGGTGGTGCTCAAGGTGGGGCAGGTGGGAGAGGCTCCAGGGAGGTGACACTCCCTAGAGAGCATTCCTGGGATTGACTGGGATTGAGTGGGAGTGTCCTCCTCTCTGTCCCCAGAGCTTCTCCTGCATTGTCGGTTCCCTTCATGGGAGCTACACAATAAACTCCGTATGCTACCTGCTGGGCCACAGCAGTGGTCCTTGGAACTGCCAGAGTACCTCCCCAGTTTATGCGGTCATCCTCCAGATGAGGCTCCTGGGAGGCGAGGGTGTGGGGTGTTTCCACTCATGGGGATGTGAGCTCAGTGCAAAGCCTGAGGAGGGCAGCCAGTTTCAACCTAGTGCCCGGAAGCACTCTGAGTTAAATGCTCAGGGGAAAAACCCCAGGCTGAGAATCGGGGAAGGCCTTCGCCCAGAGTGTGGCCCACAGAGAAAGCAGGGACAGCTTTCTGTTGAAGCTTCTGGATGCTCGTTGAGGGGGAGAGTGCTCAGTGCTAGCTGAGGGTGGAGCCACCCTGGGTCTCTCCTGCAGGAAGTCTGGGGAGGTTGTGGGCGCAGGCGTAGAATTAGAAACAGTCCCGGAGCGGCGCCTGTAGCTCATGAGTAGGGCACCGAACACATACACGGAGGCTGGCAGGTTTGAGTCCAGCCTGGGCCTGCTGAACAACAATGACAACTGCAACCAAAAAATAGTAGTGCATCATGGTGGGCACCTGTAGTCCCAGCTACCTGGGAGGCCGAGGCAAGAGAATCCCTTAAGCCCAAGAGTTTGAGTTTGCTGTGAGCTGTGACAATTACAGCACTCTACAGAGGTCGACATAGTGAGACTGCCTCAAAAAAAAGAAAAAGAACAGTCTCGAGACTGGGTAAGGAGGGATTTTAGGATGAGGTGGAGGCTGGGGAGTTGACACAACACTCAAAAATATACTTCATTTTCCCTGACTAGGTAAATACTACTTCATATATCTAAAACAATATAAAAAATAAGTATAAAATAAAATAAACATTATAGCAATCCCACAGTTCCATAGTGTAGAGTCGGCCTCCTTTAAATTTCTGGTGTGTTCTCCATCAGGATCTATTTTCTAAACACAGGCCTAGCCCTTACATTTGAGGGGCCCAGGCCAAGAGCACAAGTGGAGTTCCATGTACAATGTATTTAAATAATTAACACTTAAATTATTTTTATAAGAGACTTATTCTATGATACTCAAAATCAGCTAATCAAAATTCAAATTATGATTAGTAAATATGAAAAATGTAGATCAAAAAGTTATCAGTAAAGTGGATATTTTAAATTTATTTATTTATTTATTTATTTATTTATTTATTTATTTATTGAGACAGAGCCTCAAACTGTCACCCTGAATAGAGTGCCATGGCATCACAGGTCACAGCAACCTCCAATTCCTGGGCTCAAGCGAGTCTTCCGCCTCCGCCTCCCAAGTAGCTGGGACTGCAGGCGCCCGCCACGACACCTGGCCATTTTTTGGTTGCAGCCGTCATTGTTGTTTGGCGGGCCCAGGCTGGATTCAAACCCACCAGCTCAGGTGTACGTGGCTGGTGCCTTAGCCTGTTGAGCCACAGGCGCCGAGCCTTTAAATTTATTTTTTAAATACTTGATTAAATTCAATTAAACATTGAAAATAGCAAAACTCTAGGCTATTTGCATGGCTGAGGTGTCTCTAGTTGTCAACGTAAAGAATCGATATTGTGCTTTATGTATATTGTGTCTAGACTTACATATAGACAAATTTAAGAGCAAAATGAACTATTTGCTACTGCAAAATATTCCTCAGCTGTTATGTGCAGCTGTTGCAACATCACGCTAATTAGTGAGTACCTCTGGAGCCGTGAATTAGAACGTGAGGAAAAGCAAGGAAATGGATGCTTGGCACTACTGGGAGATGATGCTTTGTTATGCAAGAAAATATTGCATTTCATGCTATCTGAGAGGAAGTATTTGACAAATTAATCTGTCTCTTCTCCTACGTGCTTCCGCATGTCCACTGCTCAAATCTTCCCTGTACTCTGAAGCATCATCCATCAGCAACAGCACATTCCACGTGGTGTTGTGGCATCGGGATTCAGTCCCTTTTGTCTCAAAGACAGAGGGAAAGAGCTAGAGACACATGTCCTGGGTCTGAAACGATGGGAGTCCCAGGCTGATGTTTAGAGTTACACCACACAGCACTGAGCCCCAGATCCCAAGGGACAGAATCGGGGGACCCGAGGGAGGGGCTGCACTTGGCCAGGTCCAAAGTCTAAGGTGGTGTAGGGGTGTGTATGTCTATGATAAAATGTAATTTAAAATAAATATACTTGTTATAAAATTCTAAGATCTAATTTTAAAAATATATAAAATTAGTGCTAATTAATGAGAATTTGTGGAACAATGAATTTTATATGTAAATATATGGGATTAAAAAATATTTGAAAGGTACTATATACATATTATTTCCCCAGTTTTTTGACATGAACATTTTCTTTATAAATATTCTTCTAAAAATGTATTTTTAATGATTGTACAATATCCCATAAAACAGATATGTCAGCCTTTACTAAACCAGCCCTGTACTGGTTGTTTCCAATTTTTATGCTGCTTCCAAGTTTTCTTTACTGTACACAACACCACAATGAACATCCTCATGCACATTTGGGGTACATATCTGGAGAAAGCATCACTAGGTCAGAGGGAATATAAGGTGTGTACATGAAAGTAAATCTGAGAGGGGCCCCATAAAAAGTGTTATGTTGAATTGATAAGCTCTTTTATCCTTTGTTTGCTAAGGATTGGTCTCAGCGACACTGATGCCTGCAGACAGCACTAGAATTGGCCCCGGGACTGGGTTCTGGAGCTCCAGATCCCAATTCTCTGTTTGAGCCTCTGTCCTTCCCCTGTCTGGGCCTCAGTTTCTTCATCTGCACAAAAAGGCGTTGGACTAGGTGTTTCCTTAGAGTCCTTACAATGAGAAACACTGCGACGCTGGGCGTCTACTCCTTGGGTGAGCAGAGACCACCTTAACTCTCTGGGCTCTGTCCTTGAGACCACCCTGCCCCCTGCCGGCTGGTTGTCAGATGCCAGCCCTGCCTCCGACTCCCGTGGGGAGAGCCTGGGGAACTTGCTGGACTCAGGGCAAGTCAACTGCCCACTGTGAAACCAGTGAGGTATGGGAGGCTGAGAAGTGAGTGCCGTCACCGTTACAATTCATCTGGCTGCTGTTGGGTCCGGAAATGACTTTCTTTGGAGTTTGGACTGTGCTTCCAAATGTCTCATTTCATTCTCGTGTTCAGCATGTTCCCAGTTCCTGCTCTGTGCCAGGGCTCACGGGTTTTGCCCTCAAGGAACACACAGGGTAGAAGGAGCAGAAGAGCTGGCCACAGGTTACTACCATACTGAGTGGAAAGGCAAGCACAGGGAAAAGGCTTTAGGTGTTTAGTTATTAGGCTATGACTGGGCTTTCAAGCCCCCGATGCTCATTTGTTTGGATAAAGAGCGCCAGGTAGATGTCACTGGGTTGAACAGTGTCCCTCCCTAAATTCTTGTCCCCTAGAACCTGCGAGTGCGATAATGTGATACAGAATCTTCGCAGCTGTCATCAAGATGAGGCTATGCTAGTGGGCTCTAAACCAATGACTGCTATCTTTATATGAAGACAGGACAGAGACACAGAGAAACACACAGGGCCATGTGACAGTGCTGGCAGAGATTGGAGCGATGCATCCATAAGCCCAAGAATGAAAGGAGTTCCAGGAACCACCAGAGCAAGAGGAGGCAGGGAAGAGTCCTCCCCTAGAGCCTTCGGAAAGACCACAGCTGGATGGATCCTTGAGTCTGGACTTCTCGCCTCCAGAACTTTGAGACAATCAATTTCTGTTGTTTTAAGCCACTCGATTTGCGGTAATTTGTTATAACAGCAATGTAGCGGTGGCTCCCTGAGGATGAAAGTTGGCAAAGCAAAAGAAGTATTAGGAATCTAACTGTCTGTGTGAGAGTGTAAGAGCGAGTGGGTATGTGAGTGTGAGTGTGTGCATGTGTGTGTCTCAGGATGGGAGGAGCTGGAAGGCCTGAGACGTACCCCCATCTCACCTGCTGACTGGCTGTGTGACCTTGGGTAAGTTCCTTTTCCTCTCTGTGTAAAAAGACATTAGACTAACCCCATGGCTTTTATGATGAATCCTGTTACTTTTCATTTCCTAAAACTGCATTCTTTGGAACTATACCATAACTTGTTATGGAGATAAGAATCAGAACCTTTTTCCTTAAACAAAAATAAACATAATGCCCTATATATAAAAAAGTACAGGTAAGCTGTGCCAGTCAGAGGGTCCTGAGGCTTGGGGGAGCCCTTTTGAGAATTCCTACCCCTTCTCCAAAAGCTTTGAGGTTGGGCTGGATCCTGTACTGGCTCTGTGATATCAAGAATAGTGACATTTAACGTCAAATGACTTTGTGCAACAATCCAGCGTGAGTCACTTTCTTCATTACTTAACAGGAAAGTTTGTTTTAGTCCCTAGGATTTACAAGCATGGGGTTACACCGCTTCACACGGGCTCACAGAGGGTGCATATATTAGTTCCCTCCAGCCAATAGAACAAATGACCACAAACCTGTCAGCTACAAACAACACAGATTTACTGACTCTGGAGGCCAGACGTCCAAATCAGTCTCATCGAGTGGAACTCAAGGCAGCGGCAGGGCCACAATCCCTCAGGAGGCTCTAAGGGAAAGTCCGTTCCTTGTGGCTTCCAGTTTCTGGTGGCTGCTGGCACTCCACGGCTCGTGGCTACGTCAGTCCAATCTCTGCCTCTGTGGTCACATGCCTGTTTTCTGGGTCAGGCCTCCTTCTACTTCTTTCTTATAAGGACACTTGTGTTACATCCAGTGTTCCTTCACCTTCCTCGGATAACTGAGGACAATCTATCTCAAAATCCTCAATTTAATCACACCGGCAAAATCTGTTTTGCTGTAGATAGAAGGGAAGGCGTACAGCCCAATCCAGGGATTGGGACCTGATATTTGGGGACTGTTACCCAGCAGTCCCTGTAGAAAGCCATGCGCCCTGGTGAGCCTGTGGCAGAGGCCCGTTCCTTTGATCCCTTCTCCTCATCTCATTATCCCCACCTCCCCTGCCCAGTAAAGCGCTAGAGAAGGCACGCCGAGTTCTTTTTTGGGTGAGGCGTGGAGGCGGAGAGAGAGGAGGCATTGACTGCCGTCAACCTCCTGGGAAGCTCCTGTGAGCTCAGGGCATGTGGAAGGCAGAGCCTTTCCCTCAGAGAAACACAGAACAAGGCCTAGACCGGCAGCCACGTCTGGAGGGAGCTCTGTCAAAGGTCCATCTGCCCAGGGAGAGAAATTGCACACGCTGAGTTAGATTCTGTTCAGAGAGCTTCCCCCTATAATGCCATTCTCAACAACCCTCTGACTGGAGATGATTGGAACCACCTCACAGATGAGAAGACAGAGGCTCTTAAGAGGGAAAGTGGCCTGCATCGGATGCAGTGTTGGGATCCAAACCCACCACTGTCTGAACACATCAGACTTCTTTTGGGCCGGGGTCTCCACTGCCCTCAGCTGAGAGGCCTGCTCTGAGTATGGGGCAGAGCACTGAAGAGCGCAGGCTCCCCTTCCTGGTGGGTCTACCGTGGGCAAGTTATTCCAGGTCTCACAGCCTTTCTTTCTTATCTGGACAATGTGCTGAGTATCCTCAACCTACCCCTGGATTATAAGATTCCCAGGAAAGCCTATCGGGAGAGCCTTTGTACAACTGCTGTCCACAGAGGAGGGTCTGTAGTTCAGGTTTCCCTGGACCAGGAAGCCTAGGGCGGCCTTCCAGGAAGAACGGTGGGCTGTGGAAGGAAACGGTCCTGGGTCTGACTCAGACAGGGTCAACTGACCCCTCCACAGGGACCCAGCAGGCAGGAGGTGCCTCCAAGGCAATCTAGCTCTAGCGGGTGGCCATTTAGGGTAATTCAACTGACATTCACTGGGTAGCAGTTCTGGAATAAGCTCTGACCAGGTGATGATGGCAAGACAGGGTGGTCCTGCCCTCAGTGACCTATCAGGCCACAAAGAGCGATGGGCATGTGAGTGACTACAAGGGAAGGCAGCACACGATCAGGCCCCGCAGAGACACAAGCAGGCAGGTGGGGACACAGAGCATAAGCAGGGGTCTTGGGAGGATAGTGGAATTACGATCCTCCGTGTGGTCCGGCATCCTCAGCTTCTCCACTTTGAGCCTCGTTCTCACCCTGGAGAGACAGAGAAAGAATAGCTATTATTGCCATCACCAACTTCTATTGTTTTAAAATTAAAAATGTAATGGCCACTATAGAACATGTGGAAGAAGCATACAAACAAAAAAGGAAAAAGAAAAATCAGCTTACATCCCATTGCCCATGTCGCCAATAGTTTGGATTATTTTTTTTTAAGCAATTATTTTCCCTAGGGATTTCACTCTATGTACTGTTTTGTTGCCTGCTTTTTAGAAAACTTAATAAATAATTTTGTGTCATTAATGGTTTTGTGAAACTAACTGTTAAACTGGTTACACCACATTCCATCAGATGGTTGAATCACACTTTAACCCATCCCTAATGATCCAATATTTGGTTTCTTTCCTTTTTAAAAAAACGATTATAAGCAGAATCTGGAATAAAACTTCTAAAATACTTCCATCTTTGTTCATGAAGTTAATTATTTCCTTCAGACAAATTCCTAGCTTTTGAGTTGTAGTGTCCAAGGGTAAGCTCATTGTAACACCACATCTGCCCTACACAAAGGTCACTCTGGTTTATATTCTCGGTGTTTGAGAATGTCTGTGACTCCCCCATTCTCCGGTGCTGGCATTTGTCACCTTTCAGTCTTCATCGATTTGATTATCAAAAATGGTCTCTTAATTGGTTTAACTTGTATTTCTAAGGTGATTGGGCATTTTAAACATTTCTTTCTACGTTTACAGGCTACACGTGTGTGTATCTCTTGGGGGAATTTTCCCCATCTCCCCATTGGTGAGTTTGTGTTTCCCTGACAGATTTCTGACACTATCTGATGTGTTGGGACAGAGGATAGTGACCCCCATTTTATCGATGAGGAGGCTGAGGTTCAATGAGGGTAAATGACTTGTCCAAGTTCACTTGAGCAAATAAAGGGTGGACTGAGACCGCAGCCCTGGGCTTTGGAGTCACTCCCTAGTACTTCGCCCACTGTGTCACGCTGATAGATGATCCTCTCCTATGGTTCTGGGGGAAAAAAATCAAGCCTGCCTTGTTTCAATTTAGTCTTGATTCTTAAAATAATCTATCCTGTAACATACAGTAGTGTTAGCAGAGAAAATATGTTCTGCCACTTACTGCTAAAGGAGCTGGAGATCCGCAGTGGGCTGTGACCCTTCAAGAGCGTGCCCTCCATTCCGATAAATCAGGGCCTAGAAGGCTGTGGGGGAGATTAGTGCTGACGTGTGTGGAGACAGTTAGTGTGATTATTCACAGGACACCGGCTGGAGATGAGCTGATTCCATGTGCATGTGAACACTTGAACCTCCAAACCCGGGCTGGACTCTGAGAGCAGCCAGGACTGGGGGACTGACCTAGCCACAGCCCCCAGGGATGGATGGTTCCACAGTGCCCATCCATCCCCCAACTCTGCCCTGTTGGCTTGTGGCCACTTGCAGTTCCTGGGGAGTAGAAAGAGCTGGGTCCCAAAGCTGCCTCTGCATGAGTTTACACTTGATGACAAGCACCTCTTGTCTCCTCTCTGCCTTAGTTTCTCCAACTTGTCCAGCCTTAAGATGGGGCACAATAGTCTCTGAGGACTCTTCCGAGCCTGGGTCTGCCTGCCTTATCCATCTGTCACCCCTGGCCCTTCCAGCCTCTTTACTGCTGAGCCTCCGAGAGGACACAGACACACAGAATGTGTGCTCGGGGGAACCTTGCCTTTCTTTCACTAACTCTCTGGCCACAAACTTGGATTTACAAAAAAAAAGGTGACTTTCTCTTTTTTTTTTTTTTTTTTGAGACAGAGCCTCAATCTGTCGCCCTGGGTAGAGTGCTGTGTGGCATCATAGCTCACGGCAACCTCCAATTCCTGGGCTCAAGCGAGTCTCCTGCCTCCTCCTCCCAAGTAGCTGGGACCACAGGCGCCCGCCACAACGCCTGGCCATTTTTTGGTTGCAGCTGTCATTGTCGTTTGGCCGGCCCGGGCTGGATTCGAACTCGCCAGCTCAGGTGTACGTGGCTGGCGCCTTAGCCCATTGAGCCACAGGCGCCGAGCCTACAATGTTCTATTTTTACCTTAAAAATATTTGTAGTTTTGCATACCTCCATGGTCAGTATTGTGCCCAGACTATGGAAAATGCAAAAGGGATGGTTCCATCCCTCAGGGAGCTTACAGTCTACTTTTGACAAGATAAGAAAAACCTGGAAATGCTACAAGTGGAAATGCAGTAACAGTAAATATTCATTGAACATGATGACAGATACTGCACTGTGTTTGCATAGATTGTTTTCACTGAATTCACACTCCTCTCTATGATGTAGGTGCTATTATTACCCCCCTATTTTACTGATAAGGAAACCTCAGAGAGGTTTAGTCATTTGCCTAAGTTTGCACAGTTTGGAAGTGGCAGAGCTAGAATTCAAACCCAAGCAGTTTGACTGTGGAGTCTCCATACCCAAACCATTCTGCTAAGCAGTCAGTGAGTTATAGGCAGAATGAGAAAGTAAACAGCAAAGGGAGTCCAAATGTCAAGTATTGAATCTAGACACAAACCTTCAGTGGTTCTGCCCTGGTTTCACTGTGGAGGACGGAGCCTTAGAGGCACCACTGTGGCTCACACAGGTCTGCGTGGCAAACAGCCCTTCTGATCACCAGCAGGCATCCTCAGGGCCTCACAGGTGAGCTGGCCCTGCTGAGGAGACATAAATGGGCTCCCTGCCATGGGCAATGGCACGTTGAAATGCAAGAGGAAGGAGCAGCAGGCAGATGCCGCGCGCCCTGCCTCTCACAATGCCCATTCCCAGAGTTCTCTGAGCCACCACTTTTTCATGATTGTGACCACGGCAGGCAGGTCCTGCAGTCCTGAAACCCTGATGCTGTTCCCAAAGAACAGGGCTCACACCTTAGTGTAGACCGCTGGGATGTGTTTGCTTTTGATCTTTGGAGAGGGAAGAGAGAAGCTGATTTTGAAATCCATCCATTGCCTACCTATGACGTTCCCTTACACTCTTAGAATGTATGCGCACCCATGTACACACGTGTGCACATATATACATATACGCCCACACACGTGCACACGTGTATGCATCCATGCATGCGGGTACACATGAATCCACACGGATGCACATGCATGCCCGTACACACACACACATACACATGGACACACACACCAATCTCTGTTGATGCAAATTATGCCCATCCCTCAAAGCCCCCTGAAATCCTGCTCCCGCAGTAAGCCTTCCTCCAGCTCCCACACTGGAAATGCATCTCTTATCTCAGAGCTCCCAGAATTACAGTCACTTGGAGGAAACACGTTCAGAGAGATTACATGAGCCAAGTTCACAGGCCACATCCAAGTTTCAAAGCTACAACTCAATTCCAAGTTTCCTTAGACCTCCCTCAGACCATTGGTCTCCCATGTGAGATCCAATTATCTGTACCTCACAGCTGGCACTTTTTATTTCCTTGTAATGCCTTTTAACTCAAAGATGGCAAATAGTGTTCATCATGTCAGTGCTGATCGACTCGTGGGGGCTGCCTGAAATGTTGTGTTAAGAAAGACGCGGAGGACTGTGGCCGCCAGTGACAGCTATGGAGCCAGTGGAGAGTGATGTCCCACGTGCCATGTCTTTACCATCCTGTCTTCCTTTCAGAAGCCTCTCCAAAATATCGCAGGCAGAATTAGCTGCTCCCGCAGCTTGAGAACTTCCCACATTGTTTGCACATCATGGTCTGTCCCATGAGGCAGTAAGTTGAGGTCAGGAACCATTTGGGCATCTCCAGAGCCTCAATCGGTGCCAGAACCAAATCAGGCCCTCAATAACTATCTGAAGGTTGCATTGCTCAGATGTGTTAATCATAACTTCACAAGTTGTGTCTTCTTTAAACAACCAGACAGCAACTTTCATGAAAGCCAGCACCATAGATATCCCATTGCATTTAGTATTCTCCTACCATGCCCCGCATAGTACTGAACCCTAATTTAATTTAACTTAATTTGCTATGTTGCTGAATGTTTACAACATGCCACTGTAACATGGACTTCCTATAGATTGCTGTACTTATCTCTCCCCTAGACCTCACAATGGTAGCTGTTAACCCCATTTTTCAAATGAGGACAGTGAGGCTCAGAGAGGCTATTCAACTTGCCCAAGGTCACACAGCTAGTAGGCAGCAGAGCTAGGATTTCAATCTGCGTCTCCATGAAAGCAATTTTGGCCGACTGATCAAGATTATAATGAAGGGTAGTGTCAGGTGGGAAGTATGGAGAACACCCACATTTAAAGTCTAGAAACATGTGGGGCTTAAAGTGTCATATTTCATCTTATGAATTGTGGTATTTCAGCTCAGAGCCTCTTCAGGGTGGTTCGTTGAAGTCTGAGCCAGGCCGCAGTGACCGCTGTACTGTGAACATCTGCACTGCCCAGACTCGGGCTGGCTGGCCCAGCCCGTGACTCAGCACCTGGAAACATGAGCTTCTTTAAATAGATCCTGCTCTCAGCAGGTTCTCAGGGATGATCAATGACTTACCTGTCATTGGAGGGAGCTGAGGGAGGTGCGCTGAGCTGCTGTGCTGGAGCACAGCCGAGGGATATAAGCACTGTAAGAGGTTCAGTGGGCTGCAACCCTGCCAGAGAGTTCGGAGAACAGCTGGGTAAGACACCACCCCAAAAGCAAGAAGTGGACACCCCCGCTTATAGCCCCTGACACTGAAGGTCTACAATTCCTCACTTGTCCATGCCCATCCTTCCACCTTGGCCTTTTGGCCCCTGCAGCTTCATGGGGTAACTCCCAAACAAAGTGGCCCAGGCTCAGGAGACCTATGTTCAAATCCCAGCATTGCCATCGATGCTGCGTGACCTTGGGGGAGTCCTTCACTTTCCTATCCTCTCATCCATCAAGTGACACTTTCTAATTACAAATGCACAACAGGGGACAGAAGGCAGCCTGAGCGTTCTCAGCAGAGGATCAGCCAAATGACTTACGGTCCATCCATCCCAGGGAACAAATGCCTTAAGAGGAGAGAGGCCATTAAATGACACGCACTGAGATGGAACCATCTCCAAGCAAGGTGGGGGACAACGGCCGGCCACCTGCATGTTTTCAGGAGTGTCCTGTGTGACATGTGTCAGCATATTCTAGAATAACTCCAAAGGGATACACATACACACACATGTGAATGGAGGAGTAGAGACTTCCTTTGTACTCTGGGCTGTTTCGTTTTGCTTGAATTTTCACCATTGGGTGTTTCCAAAACAATTTCTGAGGCAACGACAACAATCATACAAATATGCTCAATTGAGAGCAAGTTAGGGCTGGACAAATACCACTGAACTGGGGCATCAAGGATCCAAGTCTATTTCCAGTGGCCACAAGCTGGGCAGACTGTAGCAAGCCCCCTAGCTGTTCTGAGCTTTCATTTCTGCTTCAATCAGTGGAGAATTACTTAGGAAGTGTCATATTTCCATCCTCCTGGGCTGGTAAAGCACATGTTGCCTGTCTGTGAGGATATATTGTTGTTAATTCCCTGCTACTCCTATCAGCAGGAAAGTGAGCCTAGAAGGGTCAGCTAGATACACTTAAGTGACTACCTCTGTTAAGGCATTTTTTTTTTCAAATGCATTACAGTGTTTCATGTGACTTTTGAATCACATGAGTACAGGTTTGGAGCTGAGCTGAAGTGAATTGAAAGCCCAGCTCCATCAATCATTTACCAGCTTGGATAAGCAACTTAAACAACCAAAGTCCCCTTTATTGGTAAAATGGTGTGAATAACACTTCATAAGGATTTTGTAAAAATACTTCCCATGAGGATATATGAAGCATCTACCATGGAGTTCTCCCATATAAGTGCTCAATAAATAGCACTTTTCCTCGAAACCTTCCTCACAGTAATCCCACGGCCATTATTTAGATGTCACATATACAATGCACAGGAACCACCACCCCCTCCCCGGTATGGAAATGAGTTTACTTCTCTCTTAGCAAAGGATCCCTAGAATAGAGGCCAGAACAAAGCAATGTATGCTGACACTGTTTGGGGAAATGTAATCCCAGGGAAGAAAAAATAAGGGGAAAAGGAAAGCGAAAAAAGAAAGTGTGTTATGGTGCTGGCACAGCTTCGGGACAGGTTGGTTGCTTTGCATCCCAGATGTCTTCAGGGAAACTGCAATTTTGAACAATTCTGGGGGCTGGAATAATTTATCCACTAACTCTCACCTGCCAGTAGTCAAAGCTCCCTCCCCACAGTGGGGTGTCAACTCCCCCACACTTTTGGATTTCATATGGGTGGGTAGCAACTGGATTCCACAATGCCGCATGCCTTGGTAGAACAGGAAAACTCCCAGGCAGTGGGGAGGGGTATATAGCACAGGCATGAGGGGAGGTAATTCTGGGTCATGTCCACGAGTGAATTAGGGGACCAGAGCAGCTGCTGCAGCAGGAATGACAGGAGCAGGGATGGTGGCATTGTCTTTAAGACTATGAGAACAGCACAAGCCATTACTGAACCTACTCTGGCCAGAAAGCAAGGCAGGTGCATGCTTCACAAAAAGTACCTAAGCTGAATCTGACACTTTCCATCCAGGTGAGAGCCCAAATTCCACTTCTTAATGTTCACAATAGGTTGCCAACCTGCCACCTGCTCATCTGCCATCTCAATCACATAGATCCACTTCGGACCACCCATCGCAGAGAACGAATGATGTCTTCTAGGCCCCAGGAGAGTGTATATAGTCCTCCATTCCCACTCAACATCCTGCTCGGCACCAAGACACATCCCACCACCCCGTATTCTCTGCTCTCACTCCAGAGGCTGCTAACTTGAACCTCATCACCTCGGCCTCTTGCAGAACGGTCCATCAGGAGAGGCACTGACATGTGAGATGCTGGGTTTTTTGTCAGAGAACATGATGAAAAGCCACAGCCATGCCCAATCTATTTTTGCCTCTGCCGGGTGTTCTTTGGGATGTTGAGCCATGGTATTCAATGCTCCCTATTTCAATTCATTTTATTTCATTCCTTTGTTCGGCAAATACATATTGAGGGAATCAATAAGAAAAAGGCAATCTAAGAGAAACATAGCTAAAGGGAAGGGAATAGACAGTTCACAGACAAGAAACCACAAATGGCTCGTATGCATGTGAAAAGACACTCAATCTCACTCAAATAAGAGAAATGCAAATTAAAACTACAAAGATATCATTTTCCCCTTCAGATGGGAAAAAATCTCAAAAGGTTAATAAAACACTTTGTTGGCGAGGCTGTGGGGAAACAGGTATTCTCTACACTGCTGGTAGAAGTGTTCCTGTGGAATGTAGTTTGACAGTGGCTATCAAAATGCATACATGTGTGTGCATATATATGTGTATGTATAGAAACATATTCAGTTTCATTTATCTTTGCATAAGGATATCCTAGAAGAAATTGTAACAATGATCACCTCTACTGAGGGGCTGTGGAGAAGTGAAAACTAGATGAATAGAAGGTAGGTAAGGAGGGAGACATTCCACTGTGTTCCTTTTGGTGTTTTTAAAATCAGATGAATGGTTTATCTGTGCAAAAAGAATTAATGAAAAAAGACATGTTACGGGGTAGAGCCAAGATGGCAGTCTGTAGCCAGCTTTCCACAGAGGCTCCCATCTAGAAAGAGTTAAAGGACAGAAATTTAGCAAGAAAGTCAATGGTTCACATCTGAACCAAAAGAGAAGGTCGAAGAACGCACATCAGCCCTGCTGAGGTGACCTGTGGCCCCAAGGATACAAACAAAAGGTACAGAATCTGTCGCCAAGCGGACAGGAGTCCCCTCCCCCACGAGAATGGCTCACAGTATACTCCATACTTCCATACAAACAAGCGAGCAGAGTTCAAATGTCCTCCCATTTTACCCCACAGGAGAGACCTTCTAAAAACCGGACCTTCTTCCCCTACCAGGGTGCCATGGCACTCTCCTGCCAGGCAAAAAACTGTATAAAACTGTATATACTCTTTACCAGCAATTTTGAACTCCTGGCACTCCCCTCCACTCTCACCCCAAGACCTGGAAGTCTGTCCCCCATAGAGTCCAGATTCTTGGGCATTTTCTCAAGGGGGTGTAGACGGGGCATGGACTGTTGCTGATCTGTGCTGACTTTCTGGCTCCAGGGTCAGGAGAAGATAATCAGCTGAGGGAGAGGCAGTACCCCGAGACACTGGCAGCTGTGGGAATGGTGATGGTGGGGCTCACACCCCCGGGGATATTTTGAAGGAACACTCCCAGTTTCTCTGGGCAACCCAGGGAGGCTGGGCAGCTTCTCCGGTGGTGGCGCTGGTAACTGGGACTAGAACAAATTCAGCAAAGTTGTTCTATTCTGTCAACAATATCAATCAGGGACAGGACTGGAACTGAATGAATTGCCCCAGCCTCTATCAAGCACCCAAGGTTGTCAGGCCTCACCTCCCCCTGCCGAATAGTGACAGAGAGTGGGAGAGCCTGGCAGCCTGCCTGAGGAGACTCAGATCTTCTTGTGACTCAGGCAGGTGCATACCCCTGGAGCATCTGCTCATTGGAGGGAACTAGTTTACAGCCCTGCGGGGTTACCAGTGACTGGGTATGACAGAGGTGCAAGGTGGGGAAGGAGGCATCAACCTTCCCAGACTAATTTATTTGCCAGGGGGGGTCCTTCTGATCTCACAGAGCACGGGAACAAGTTATACTAGATTTGCCAGCAGACTCCCTGCTATCTAGTTGCTGGAGACCTTTTGAACTCTCCCACCTGAGCCCGGTGCTGACTGGGACAATTGATTGGGACCTCGTCAACTGGGCCAATCACCAGAGGACTATCCAAAGTGGTACCCTGGGTGTGTGGCAGTGGGAAGATTTGATTTTCCTTTTCCAATTTTTGCCTGTAGGGAGCGGGGTGACTTAACTGCTGGTATTTCTCCACAGCTCAGACTTCAACCCAGAGTAACTGATTCTCTAGGGTAAGACAGAGACCAGCTGAAAACAAGACAAAGCCACTTAACCCCACCACACCAAGAAGGTCCCCAGTTTCCTAGGCAGTAGCACTGTACAGGTCCTGGCAAAACTCTAGGGGAACAGGTCCAAATGTCAGTCCCAGCTTTCATGCAAAGGACTGGCCAATCACTACTCCTAGAACCCTCATCAACTTATCCTTATCTGCTCATCTTGCCAAATGGTGCAAAATAATCATGGGGCGGAATCAGTGAAAAAGCTCCGGCAACATGAACAACCAGAGCAGATCAACTCCCCCAAGGAACAATTCGGTGGACACAACTGAAGATCCTATGCATAAACAGATGGCTGAGATGTCAGAAACCGAATTCAGAATTTGGATTGCAAATAAGATCAATAAAATAGAGGAAAAGTTGGATTTAGAAATTCAGGGAGCATTTCAAAAATTGTCTCAAAAAGTCAAGGAATTCAAAGACAAAATCATCAAAGATTTTGACACATTGAGACAAGAATTTGCAGCCCTCAAAGATCTGAGAAATACAGTAGAATCCCTCAATAACAGAATAGAGCAAACAGAAGAAAGGATTTCTGATCCTGAAGACAAAGCTTTCAATCACTCCCATATATCCAAAGAGGAAGAGAAAAGGAGACCAAAAATGAATCATTCTCTCAGAGAGCTCTGCGATAATTCGAAGATAACCAATATTCGCCTGATAGGGATACCTGAAAGTGACGAAGTGGCCTCACAAGGCAGAGTCTGTTCTTCATGAGATTATGAAAGAGAACTTTCCAGACATGCCAAGAGATTCTCAAATTCAGATAGTAGACAGTTTCAGAACCCCAGCATGACTCAACCAGAATAAGATATCCCCCATGCACATTATAATTAACTTCACTAAAGTTAATATGAAGGAGAAAATTCTGAAAGCAGCCAGACAGAAGAAAACCATAACTTACAAGGGGAAGAATATTAGAATAACTGCAGATCTCTCAACTCAAACTTTTCAAGCTGGAAGAGGATCATCATCGACATTTAATCTCCTAAAACAAAAGAACTTTCAACCCAGGATCCTTTATCCAGCTAAACTGAGTTTCATTTATGATGGAGAAATTAAATACTTTAATGACATCCACATGTTGAAGAAATTTGCCATAACTAAACCACCTATCCAGGATATTCTCAGACCTATTCTCCATAAGGACCAGAGTAATCCTCCACCACAAAAGTAAACTCACTCAGAAACTTTCGATCAAATTCCAACCTCCACAGTGGCAAAATGATTAAAAATGTCCACTGCACTTTCAAAAAGTTTATTAATATTCTCAATTAATGTGAATGGCTTAAATTGTCCTCTAAAGAGGCACAGGCTAGCTGACTGGATACAAAAACTCAAGCCAGTTAACTACTGCATACAGAATCTCATATTACCTTAAAAGATAAATATAGACTCAAGGTGAAGAGATGGTCATCTATATTCCAGGCAAATGGAAAGAAGAAAAAAGCAGGTGTTGCAATCTTATTTGCAGATACAATACGCTTTAAACCAACCAAAGTAAGGAAGGATAAGGATGGACACTTCATATTTGTTAAAGGTAATACTCAAGATGATTAGATTTCAATTATTAATATTTATGCACCCAACCAGAATGCACCTCAATTTATAAGAGAAACTCTAACAGACATGAGCAATTTGATTTCCTCCAGCTCCATAGTAGTTGGAGATATTAATACTCCTTTAGCAGTGCTGGATAGATCCTCCAAAAAAAAACTAAGCAAAGAAATGTTAGATTTATACTTATCCATTCAACATCTGGATTTAACAGACATTTACAGAACATTTCATCCTAATAAAACTGAATACACATTCTTCTCATCAGCCCATGGAACATACTCAAAAATTGATCACATCTTAGGTCACAAGTCTAACCTCAGCTAATTTAAAGGAATAGAAAATATTCCCTGCATCTTCTCAGACCATCATGGAATAAAAGTTGAACTCAATAACAACAGGAATCTGCATATTCATATAAAAACATGGAAGCTAAATAACCTTATGCTGAACAATAGATGGGTCATAAACAAGATTAAGAAGGAAATTACCAAATTTTGAGAACAAAATGTTAATGAAGACATGAATTATCAGAACCTCTGGGATACTGCAAAGGCAATCCTAAGAGGGAACAGAACAAGAGAAAGTTAACAACTTAATGGGACATCTCAACCCCAAACTCAGCAGAAGAAAAGAAATAACCAAAATCAGGGCAGAATTAAATGAAATTGAAAACAAAAGAATTATACAACAGATCAATAAATCAAAAGTTGGTTCTTTGAAAAAGTCAAAAAAATAGATAAACCATTGGCTAACCTAATCAGGAAAAAAAAGAGTAAAATCTCTAATTTCATCAATCAGAAATGGTAAAGACAAAATAACAACAGACCCCTCAAAAATTCAAAAAATCCTTAACAAATATTTCAAGAAACTTCACTCTCAGAAATATGAAAATCTGAAGGAAATTGACCAATACTTGGAAGCACGCCACCTTCCTAGACTTAGCCAGAATGAAGTGGAAATGTTGAATAGGCCTATATCAAATTCTGAAATAGCATCAACTATAAAAAAATCTCCCTAAAAAGAAAAGCCTGGGACCAGATGGCTTCACGTCAGAATTCTACCAAACCTTTAAAGAGGAACTAGTATCTATGTTACTCAAACTTTTCCAAAATATAGAAAAAGAAGGAATACTACCCAACACATTATATGAAGCAAACATCACCTTGATCCCTAAAACAGAAAAAGAGCCAACAAGAAAAGAAAACTACAGCCCAATATCACTAATCAATATTCAATAAGATACAAAAATATTCAATAATATCCTAACAAACAGAATCCAACAACACATCAAACAAATTATACACCATGACCAAGTGGGCTTTGTCCCAGGGTCTCATGGCTGGTTCAATATAAGTAAACCTATAATTGTAATTCAGCACATAAAGAAATTTAAAAAGAAAGACCATATGATTCTCTCCTTGACACAGAAAAAGCTTTTGTAGCTTTTATCCAGCATCCCTTCATGATCAGAACACTTAAGAAAATTGGTGTACAAGAGATGAATCCAGCTACCTACCGTTACTTGATCTTTGACAAGCCAATGAAAAACATCCAGTGGGGAAAAGATTCCCTATTTAACAAATGGTGCTGAGTGAACTGGCTGGCGACCTGTAGAAGACTAAAACTAAACCCACACCTCTCACCTTTAACTAAGGTAGAC
>CAUYRH010007310.1:0-22067 GCA_963574655.1 Perodicticus potto
CTAATGGTATTGATGACATGTTTGAACCTCACGCCTGGAACTTGAAGGAATTTTCTGATGAATGTTTTAAACAGTGGGGTGTGAGACCGAGCCCTTCCTGGATCACTACCATGTATGGAGGCAAAAACATCAATTCACACATGAACATTGTTTTCAGCAATGGTGAACTAGATCCCTGGTCAGGAGATGGAATAACTGAGGACATCACAGACACTTTGGTTGCCTTCACCATCTCAGAGGGGGCTCATCATTTAGATCTCCGAGCCAGCAATGCCTTAGATCCCTTGTCTGTGAAGTTAGCCCACACCTTGGAAATTAAACACATGAAGAACTGGATCAGAGATTTCTTTCACTCAGGACTGCAGCATTGAGGAGACTTTTGATCATTTTCATTGTCTTCTTTTATGTTCACACCACCCACATTCCTGTTTACTTTGTTTTCTATGTGTAATTACTTTCCCTCATTTATCATTAGTTTTGGTAGGAGCAAGGTTGAGATAGAAGAGAGGGTGATGGTGGTGGCACAGCCATCCCACAAGTGTGATTTCTGGGTCCTCGCTGTCTTTGCATCACCTCCAGGAAGAATTTCTTCATGATAGCTTTCCCACACCACCAGTGGGCCCTTGTAAATAGAACAGAGTTCCAAACCACCTTTTATAAGAGAGAGAGAGAGTCACTTCCTTTTTTTCTCTGCAAATGGAGATTTCTCCTTGGTTTTGAGGTTGAAGTCTCTTTGGCCCATTTTTAAGTCCCCACCTCTACCCTCCAAAAAAGAAAAACAGAAGTTACATAAAAATGATGTAATTGCAGCTGGTAGGAAGAATGTCTGATGCCAATCCAGGAAATGGGAGCGATTTCTTTTGTACTTGATTTAATGACTTTGAACTGTGCTATAAATAAAGAATAGGCCTGGACCTTAAAAAAAAAAAAAAAAAAGGAAAGACCATATAATTCTCTCAATTGATGCAGAAAAAGCTTTTGACAATATCCAGAATCGCTTCATGATTAGAACACTTTAAAAAATTGGTATAGAAGGGACATTTCTTAAACTAATAGAGGCCATCTACAGCAAACCCACAGCCAATATCGTATTGAATGGAGTTAAATTGAAATCATTTCCACTTAGATCAGGAGCCAGGCAAGGTTGCCCATTATTTCCACTGCTCTTTAACATTGTACTGGAAGTTTTAGCCATTGCAATTAGGGAAGAAAAGGCGATCAAGTGTAGGGTCAGAAGAGATCAAACTTTCACTCTTCACAAACCATATGATTGTTTTTCTGGAAAACACCAGGGATTCTACTACAAAACTTTTAGAAGTGATCAAGGAATACAGCAATGTCTCAGGCTACAAAATCATTTAAATTTGCTAAGATGTTAGGAACATTCATTAATTTCTTCATATCAACAGGTTATCAATAAGTAAACTTTTAGTCTCCAAATGTAAGCTAATGGTATACTTTAAATACTGTTTTCAAGCTATTTATTTCATCTCCACATGTTATACCATATTATTCTTGAGTGTTAAAAATGCCAGATTTACAGCGGGCATCATTGGGCATGGTGGCTCACACCTGTAATCCTAGCACTGTGGGAGGCCAAGTTGTATTGCCTGAGCTCACAGGTTCGATACTAGCCTGAGCCAGAACAAGACCTTGTCTCTAAAAATAGCCAGACATTGCGACAGGCGCCTGTAGTCCCAGCTACTTGGGAGGCTAAGGCAAGAGAATTGCTTAAGACCAAGAGTTTGAGGTTGGTGTGAGCTGTGACCCCATGGCACTCTACTGAGGGCAACATAGTGAGACTCTGTCTCAAACAAAAGAAATAATAAATTAACAAACAAACAAACAAATAAATAAAAACACCTAATTTATAGAAGAAACCATAAGCAAATGAAGAAAAAGTTATTTAATATATTATGACATTGTGAAAAAACGGAAGAGTTAATGGGTTAGAGTTTTATTTAGAAAAAATACTAACAATAAACAAAATATTCTTATTTCTTATACATAGAAATTAAATTATGAGATTGACAAATTAAAGACATTAACAAAGACTACAACAGTAAGAAAATTAATTTTTTTCAAGAGATGTCTAAAACTGCTTTTCCCTCACTTTCTCATCCTGTGTACGGATGCCCTGTGCACACCCGAAATTCACGCTAGTTTAGTAGCAAAATCTATTCATAGCTCTTTCCCAGTCAGAAGGATATGGATATTCCCCCCTTGCCTTGCCTCAGATGACTTGCAGTCATTTGCTGGCGGGCCAAACCTCAAGTTCTTTCCTCAGTTCCCACTTTCCTCCTCAGCATGTCTCATCTGCATCACTCCAGTGTGATTTCCGAGAAGGCCATTCTAATTCATCCGTCCTCACCTGTCTATGTTCTCTGTGCCGGGAATGGCTCTGCTTCTCCCCTCTGTCACCCATTGCTAACCTGTGATGTTCTTCTTACGCTTGTGTTTTATTTTTCATTGCGTATGTTTTTTCAGTCTCATTATAAAAATTCTGCCACGTTGACTATCACTGAATTTCCTGAAATTCCCTGCTTTGCACCTAATTATTTCTTGCATTTCTGCTTGGACTAATGCTTACTGGTTTTGTCAACTGTCTTCTTGTACAAACCTTTGTTCATTTTGATTCTTGATTCATGCCATAAAATTTTTAGCTTTCCCTGATTTTTCAAATAGGTAAGGGTCTCTCCATTTGTACTTCAGTAATACACTGCAAATAACTTAGTTGGACCTGTCTTACTGATGTCTTTTTTTAATCCCTCAATACAAAGCACACTAACGAGCTCAGAGCAATTGCCTAAGGGGAAAAATGTTGAATTAATAGATAAGTGAATTAGGTAAAAATTAAAACAGACTTTTAAAAATCACTAAAGTGCTACATATAATATGCATATAAAAATACACATATCACAGTGTGCAGCTCAATGAATTTCCACAAATCTAGTATAATCCATTAACCAGTACCCCAGGAAATCTTTGATGGCCCCTTCAAATCACTATTTTAACTATGTAATCTTATATGGAATTACAACATAATAATTTGTTTTGCTTTTCTTTGTACTTTGTATAAATGAAATCACTAAGTACATTCTATTATGCAAGCAGCTGCTTTTGTTCACCTTTGTATTTGTTATATTCATCCACACTGTTGTAGATAATTATAGATAGTTTGTTGTCATTGTGGTATTTTATTTCACTATTTGGCTATACTACAATTTATTCAACCGTAATTGATTTTCTCAATGGACATGAAACAGTTTCAGACTGGGGCTATTTGAATAGTATTACAGTAAACATTCTAATTTTTTTTTTTTTTTTTCTGAACATGAGCTAAATTTTAAGAGATGATAACAACTTCAGTACATGAGAAAGTTTAATAGTAAGTTTTATTCAGGGTTTAAGAAAAAATAAAAAGGCGAGAATGAGTGTGTTTAGTTTTGGTAACCACAATTATAGAAGAAGATTGTAAAAGAAGGTCAAGTTTAAAATGATGCAGGTCTCAGATGACGGTCTAAAATGTTTTGCATTGTTTTGTCAAGCAATGGTAATATATTTGAGATTTTTATGCTGGTAACATTTTTTAATTCAACATTTGAGAAGTATAAGTCTACTTTTGTGCTGATAACATTCTTAATATAGTTTCTTATTTATTTGGGGGAACTTTGTCCTTAGAATAATGTACAGTACTCTAGCATCTAAGAGGTGTTCAATAAGATGGTGGACTATAATTAATCGTTTAATGATAAAAATTCTAGCAACAGTTGTCTGAAAAAAAATATAAACCAATAAGAAACTAAAAACACAGAGAACAGCTAGGTATTTGTTATAAAGAATTTTAATATATTCAATTTCCACAATATGTTTAGTTATATTAACTAAAGAAATCTATTTCTCTAATCCCAGAAAAAATTGTGACAGTGTTTTGATAAAGTCAAATGTTAGAAACAATGATTACACATGAAATTACAGTATATAGATTAAGAAAACATGAAACATTGTTAATTTGTGATATTTATATGTAATGTTTATGTATTACACAAATACAATTTTAAGAAGCAGATAAAGCAATTGGAATACTGGACAACCCCAATATTGTTAAAATACGTATATATAATATATTATTATATATAATATGTATATATACAACCCCAATATTGTATAAAATATGTATAAATAATATATTATTTATATAAATTTTAAATATGTAGTATTTTTGACAAGCCAGACACCTGATGCCTTTTTCTCCTTGAATCATTCAGTATGCATTTCTTAAAAAATAATATTTTTAATCTAATCCCCAAACATTTATACAACTATTTATTCTACTGAACACACACACGCGATTATTTTTTAAAACTTTTTATAAGTTTGAAATTGTACTAAAATTTAAAAAAAGGAAAAACAAGTATATACAAAATTTCTGGAAAAAGATGAGTGGATACCTATATTTTTTAGGATAATTGGTAATTTCTGTTGTCCTTTCAATCTTTTATTTATAGTTTACTTAAAATGCATTTCCCCCAAACAGCTCTGGAACAAAAATTAATGTCAAATTTGGAAATACGCATTCACTGAAGTTTTCCAGACTGACACAGTGGATAAAATGACTTACATGTGTGCTGTAAACCAGGGTCAGCAAATACTAAGCATGTGGTTCCTACTACTTCCTTCCATGGCGTCTACTTACACTAATTGCATTTATCTCTATTTCTTGATTATCAACCCTTCAGGCCTTCATTAGCATTTTGACTATTGTTTAACACTATCCTCCAACCCTTTGATTATTTGATTCAGTTTGATAAACGCAATGATTTGTTGTCTCCAAAGAGGAAAATATTTGGAAAATCCTACAGAAGTAACTTACAAAAGAACTATTGATGGTTTTGAAATATAAGTTTTTCAAATAATTATAAAATATAAGGAAGAAACTGGTTGCCTCACCATCTGAATTATACTAAACATTACTTTAAAAACTGCCAATTCTTTTTTTGTTTTGATCAAAGGTATTACATATGTCAAAGAATATTTCATATATTTGTGTTGCAAATATAAACACAACACACACACACATAAGGACAGAGTTCTCACTCTGTCACTCTGGGTAGAGTGCCACAGCATCATCACAGCTCACACCAACCTCAAACTCTTGGGCTTAGGTGATCCTCTTGCCTCAGTCCCCCAAGTAGCTGAGTCTACAGGGGCCAACCCCCATGCCTAGTTTTTTTTTTTTTTTTTTTTTTTCTATTTGTAACTAGAGATGGGTTTTGGCTCTTGCTGAGACTCCTCTCAAATTCCTGAGCTCAGGAGATCAACCAACCCGCCTCAGCCCCCCAGCATGCTAGGATGACACGTGTGAGTCATAGCACCCACAATTGTTTCATTTTAATTGTTGATAAATTTTAATGGTTTTTCTTAGCTACTTGAAATTACTTACCCAAAAGACCTCATATAACAAGCTTCATAATAAAATCTGAATTAACCAATTATAAATAATTAGGTTTATCTTGCATCTAAAACGTGTTCCAACTATAATATATCTCCATATTCTTTGTGCCTAAAAAAAGGTACTTAGTATACATGTTGGGTTTTGTACAGATTAATAGAATCCTTAACAGTGATGTTGTTTTTATTTCTCATTCAAAAAAATGAATAAATTATATTTATATATGAAGTTATAATTTAACTCAGAAAAATTGAAATGCTTCAGAATATTAGTAATATACCCATTAGATAGATAAATATAAAGCACACAGTAAATATCGCTGGTGGATCTTCTTTTTTCTTTAAATGCTTTAAATAATTCTTGTGCCTTTGTTTACATTGCAATTAAATGACAAATTCTTTACTGGTACCATATTTAAATAATATTTTCTATCTTTTCCAATGTCCAGAAGTTCCTTTCAGTTGACATATGTTTCAATGAGAAATGAAATCACAAGACTAACATGTGAAATTTGATTTTATTTCATTGCTACAGTGGAAACATATTTGGAAATTTCTTGATCAGTAAGAATATTGAGTACACAAATACCCATTTCGTGTTTGTGTATGGGTATATATACTAATCTCACAAAGAAACACATACATTATTACACTAATATGTAGTAACACTGAAAAAAAGAATATTCTCTATTAATAGCAAAAGAGGACATAATGGTATTGGCATTGTGGACCCAGGAACAGACATTAGATATTAATGCATTTTTGAAAATGGGGCCATATTTTGAAGAAAATTGCAAAAATAATCTCACTTTTCTGAAAAAAAAAGAAGAGTTCTTATAATTATAAACAACTTCCTGAATGTAGGCTTCTCCTCAGTCACAAAAATAGAATCAATGTTACTGCTTACATCACATTTGTGCTCAGTGATTAAAATTGTGCCAAATATTATATACAGTCCAAGGGTCTGGAGCCAGGTCTCCAGAGTCGAGCCAGATTTAGATCTCAGTACCTGGAAAGACAGAACAGAATGAATTATATAATTTCTTTATTGATAAGTACACAAAGAAAAGTATCTTCTGAAAAAAAGTCTTCTAAAATAATGTTATAGTTCATATAGAAATTCAAATATATGAATACAATCAAATAAAAGTTGAGAACATTTACAAAATATATAGATAAAAAGAAAAGCCACACAATTCTGTATAATATAAAATTGCTTCCATATAAAAGAAGAAAAATTGAAATAGCCAATGATGCAGGACAAGGCAGCCCTACAACTGCAGCCTTGACCCTGGCGGGGCTGATGCTGTGGCGGATGGAGGAACCAGCTTGTCGGAAGGGCTAGACACCTGTGTGGAAGACACTGGCACCTTGTTGTCTCCTTCCCGTGGTCTTCTGTCTAATCCATGTCATGGACGGCACCTGTAGCTTCCTCCTGCAAATCTGACTGGTCAATATCATGTCAGTTTCCAGGGCCTGGGTCTTCATTGGACAGCTGGCTGTAACTGATGAAGACCCACTCCCTAAGAAGTTCTGGCAAAACAACTCCCTGGGACTATATAAACCCCTGAGCGGAGAGCTCAGGGGCAGACCTCCGCTGGACCTGGAGAGGGAACAGGAGCTTGTTCCCCTCCAACACAGATCTCTGCTGGACCTCGGAAAGGGAACAGGAGAGCTTGTTCCTCTCCAACGCAGACCTTGGCTGGACCTTGGAGAGGGAGCAGGGGAGTTTGTTCCCCTCCTGGGTTGTCTTTGTCTGGAGGTTTGGTTTTTCCTCTACTTGTAATTCTTCTTTCCTGTAAATAAATCCTAACTTACCACTACTCTTGTGGTCCTCGATTCCTTCTTCGAATCGCTGAGACCAAGAACCTGAAATTCCGGTATCATCAATAATTGCTATGTGAATAGTTTACATTCCTAGTATGATGTATAAATAACAAGAAATCAGAGAGTCATGCCCTACATGGAACAGAATTCTAGGTGGTTTAATGGTACAATGTGAAAACAAAAGGTTGAAATGTCCAGGAAAAAGAGAAATGATCATTTCTATGATCCTATACCAAAAAAGGCTTTCTTACATAAAAAATAAATAAAAGACAGAAAGATTTATAAATTTGACAATAACATATATCAGTATAAGAGGAATCTGTTGCTCCTTCCCAAAGCTGCCTAGTGGAGGAAACGGAGATCACACTCCCTGGAAAAGTCTAACATCGTCCAGAACATCGATGGTCTGTTTATAAATAATGACTAGTGTATAATTAGCTCACACCTCCACACACACACATATGCCCTGAAAATTCCAGAGAAAAAGGAAATATAACTGCGAATCAAAAATAGACAACTGTAACATACAAAAAGATGATCAGGGCAGTGCCTGTGGCTCAAGGGGGAAGGGCGCTGGCCCCATAAACTGAGGGTGGCAGATTCGAACCCAGCGCTGGCCAAACTGCAATCAAAAAATAGCCAGGCATTGTGGTGGGTGCCTGTAGTCCCAGCTACTTGGGAGGCTGAGGCAAGAGAATCACTTAATCCCAGGAGTTGGAGGTTGCTGTGAGCTATGACTCTACTGAAGGCAATAAAGTGAGACTCCATCTCTAAGAAAAAAAAAAAAGATGATCAAGTTAAAACAGGCATATCAAGATAGTAAAATAACTGAATTAACAAGTTAAAGAAAATTGAGGGAAAATGAACAAAACAAAGGATGAAGAATTTTAGTATTATTAAAATGTAAACAAACCCTTAAATTCTAGAATTCAAAATTACAATAAGTAAAATGAATGAACCATGTGAAGGTTTATCAGGAAATAACAAATTTTTCAATTGAAAAGATGTAAATATCACAGAGTGTAGGAAAGAATTAGTATATATATTCTACATTCCCCAAAAGACTAGTATACATATGGTCGGCAACCTACAGTGAAAAAAAGAGGGAGATGAAGCATGAAAGAAACAATATATGAGGGCATAAAGACAGAGAATTATCAGTTACCAATGAAAAATAACAATTCTGTGCATTTAAGAAGCACTAGAAAGTCCGATAGATTTAATGCAAGAAAAAAAGCCATCTGAGAATATCACAGTAAAGGGTCAGATAATCAAAGACTAAAATAAAAGCCCTCAAAACAACCTGACACTTGTATGTAACATTGGGGAATGTAGGCCTTCAAAGGAAAAACAATAACCCTGATAGGTGACTTTTCAAAATAAATGATAAAGTCATAACATAATGGAATGACATTTGCTCGGAGAAAATAATTGCGAAATCTATGCACAGTGAAAATAACCTTCCTAATCAATTTGTAATATGTACTCTTCATAGTAAAAATCAGAGAAATTCGTTAGTATCAAGGAGAAAGACTGATGTAGGTTTGCCAGGTAGAAGGACTATAAATAAAATATATAGCACAGAAATAGAAGAAATATGAAGAACTTAGAAATAATAAACATATGACTCAATGTAAAAAAAAATTGACTAAACAAAAATAAGTTAATGTTTTGTGTTATTTAAAATATAAGTACAAAAAAAAAAGAGGAGAATGACAAGTCCCAAGATTTTTCATCTCCAAGCCTGCAACCCTGGGAATGTACATGTTATTCATTCTGAGTTGGAAGGCCTGAGAACCAGGGCAACTGAAGATATATAAACCTGACTAAGAGGGCAGAAGATTACATAAGATGTACCACATCAAGCCAGAGAGACAAGTAGAAAGGAGAAATTCCTTCTTCCTCTGTGATTTGTTCTATTAAGGCCCCCAGTGAATTAGATGACACCAACCACATTAGGAAGGCAAATTTACTGCGTCCACACATTCAAATACTAATCTAATTCAGAAACAACCTCAAGAACACATCAAAAACTAATAGACACTTTGGGCACCCTATGGCCTTTTTCAATTGACGCATAATATTAATTATTACACTTTCCTGGTTATTTAAGAAAGATAAACTCCCCCTTTTCATAAATGGACAATGGTAACAACTAGCAAACTAGAAAAGAGTTGATTTTTATCTCATTTTAGTGATTCATTATTTGTGTAAATGGACCGGCAAAGGATACTTAGCTAAACACTTAAGCTAAAAAGGCAAAGTGGCTCACTATGTGTGTATTTACCAATCCACTGATGAAGCACAAGAAGCATCCTTACCTTGTCACTAAAGGATGCCTGCACAGGACCAATAAAAGGAAACTGAAGAGGTGAAGAAACTAGCGATCTCTTGAAATGCCCTTGAGTATTAGAAAATTTCCATTGACCATTGTGAAAGTTGTCAGAATCAAAATGGAAACAGTTGTGTAAAAACTCTCATACAGAGCCCAGATCTAAAAGGGAGGGTACTCACGCATCAATACCTGATAAAAAGAACTACTGAAAATATTGTGCAAAAGCCACAGCCCTGCACAAGTAACATCACAAAAATGCATAGCAAATTTATTTTTGCAGTGACAGCTGCCCAGCAACTGCCTATTCAACAGTGGACTGAAGCTATCCTTGTTATTGATCTTTGTAGCCAAGGGTAAATTATCTCACAATAATTATGTAATCTTCATTTTTCCTTTAAAATACTTTTCTTCATTTACCTCTCTGAATATGCACTTAGCATACCACAGATGCATATTCCCATGCAATGCCTATTCTAGGATAAATATCATTTTTTTTCAGAGTCTCCTTGCCTGTTTTTTATTTAGGTTGACACTATTGTAGAGATTGTTTAGTTATTAAAGACACTGAATAAATCTCTTTTTCTTTTAGAGTCTCTCTACTCTTTATTTTTGTTGACACTATTGTACACATTGTTTAGTTATTGGAAGAACTAAAACTATCAAGATATTGTATAAAGTTTCCTTGAGCAAAAGGAAACAAAAAAAAAATCTGATAATGAGCATCATTAAATGATATATTTACATACACAAAATTCTATATGTCATTTTTCTCTGTAGAAATATGTGTTTTTCCATCAAAATGTTTACATTTGTGGCATTTCTCGTAAATATTTGTATTATTGTATTTGTCTCTTTTAAACAAACTAAAATGTTTTTGAGGAAAAGAGCTCCAAATTGATTTTTTCAATCCTCAACTATCTTCATACACAGCTAATATAGGAAAAACTTAAAATATATTTTTGAATTAAATTCCTGAATATAATCCAGACCACTTAAAGTGGTAGACATGTGTTTCAGAAGCAGAGTTTCTGACATGTAAATGGCTGTCAAATTTCTTGATTCAGTATCCACTCATAGAAAGATTGATCCATTGATTGATTTCAAGTTACTGTAAAGAACAACCGGGTAATAATTTTTGAATTTGTTAGGTATATTCCTTCTTGCAGTTGTGTTCCATACCGAAAAGTGTGCCATACACCATTATCTTCTGCCTCCAAGGGGGGAGTGCACTAATCCACCCTTCCTGTCTCCTCTCTCTCATTCCCTCTCCCCTCATCTTTAATAGATTTAACTTTTTCTCCTATGTGAACATGTGTTAGATTGTCTTCTGGCTTCCTAATAAAATTTATTTTTATGCCATTCTTGTGATACTTTACTAAGAATGTGTTTCAGTGCCATCCAGATAATATGAAAGATGTAAAGTCTCCTTCCTTTCAAGGCTAAATAGTATTCCATGGTACACCTATGCCACACATTGTTAACCCATTCCTGAGTTGATGGGCATTTAGGTTGTTTCCACTTTTTAGCAATTGTAAATTGAGCTGTGATAAACAGTCTAGTGCAAATGAACTTATGATAAAATGATTTTTTCTTCCTTCTGGGTTGATGCCTGGTAGTGGGATTGAAGATCAAATGGATGATCTAATTTGAGGTCTTTGGAAATTCTCCATACTTCTTTCCAAAGAGGCTGTATTAGTTTGCAGAGCCAAAGTGTCCCCCTCTCTCCACCTTTGCAGCAGCATCTGCAACTCTGGGACTTTGTGATGTGAGCTAATCTTACTGGGGTTAGATGATATTTCAGGGTGGTTTTGATTCACATTTCTCTGATGATTAGGGATGATGAGCATTTTTTCATATGTTCATTAGGCATTTGTCAGACTTCCTCGGAGAAGGTTCTGTTCGTGTCTTTCACCCAGTGATAGATGGGATTGTTAACTCTTTTTTTGTTGCAGTTGATTAATTTGAGTTCTCTATAGATCCTATTTATCAAGCCTTTGTCAGTTTATAATATGCAAATATCTTTTTCCATTATGAAGGTTGCCTATTTACTTTAGTTGTTGTTCTTTAGCTGTGTTAAAGCTTTTCAGTCTAATTAGGTCCCATTTGTTTATTTTTGTTGTTGCAATTGACACTGAAGGCTTCTGCATAAAATTTCCCCCCCGGCTGACATTCTGAAGAGATTTTCCCACACTTTCTTCTAGGATTTTTATAAGTTCATGTCTTAGATTTAAACCTCTTTTCCATCTTGAATCAACGTTTGTAAGTGATGAAATGTGCAGTGCCAATTTTAGTCTTTTACATGTGGCTATCCAGTTCTCCCAGCAACATTTATTGAATAGGGTTTCTTTCCCCAGTATATTTTTTTGTTTGGTTTATAAAAGATCAGATGGCTAAAATGACTGGTTTTATCTCTTGGTTTTCTATTCAGTTCCACTTGTCTATTTATCTGTTTTGTGCCAATACCGTGCTGTTTTGATTACTGTTGATCTTATAAAATAGCCTAAAGTCTGAGAAAGTGATGCCTCTGGCATTGTTTTGTTACTAAAAATTGTCTTTGCTATATATATTTTTTCTGCCTCCATACAGAAAAAAATATTTTTTTCAGTTCTTCAAAGTACGATGTTATTTTAACATAGATGGCATTGAATCTCTAGACTGCTTTGAGCAGCATACACATTTTACCAATGTTGATTCTTCCCTGCCAAGAGCACACTGATAGATTTATTTATGTTTTGAGTGATAAGTATTAACATTTTATGACACATATAACCTTTTACAACACATATAATCACTTGTGGAATATTATATAATTATTCCATGAACTTTTTCTAATGAATATCAAAATAAATCTGTTCAAATCACATCCAAATGTGTCCAGATGTATACAATTAAAACTAAATCCCACGTACTAAATGAAGATGAATAAATAAATGTACATTTTCTATAGGAATAATAATATAACTTTATGGTTGGGAGTATATCAATAATTACCATCATCGTCATCATCAGTTTACTCTTTCTTTTTTTTTTGAGACAGAGTCTCACTTTGTCGCCCTGGGTAGAGTGCCATAGCATCACAGCTCACAGCAACCCCAAACTCTTGGGCATAAGCGATTCTCTTTCCTCAGCCTTCCAAGTAGCTGGGACTATAGACACCCACCACAATGCCCGGCTATTTTTTGTTGCAGTTGTCATTGTTGTTTTAGCTGGCTAGGGCTGAGTTTCAACCCACCAGCTGCAGTGTATGTGGCCAGCACTGTAACCGCTGAGCTACGGGTGCTGAGCCATCAGTTTACTCTTATGTATCAGCTACATGTCAGGTAATCTTCTAAGCCTTTATAAATGATTTAATAATGTTACATCATAGGCACCTCTCTTGCCTACCTTCTCGAGGCTATCCTGCACACTGGGAAGAATTTGATATGCTTGTCTAAATTTTAGAACAGAATTATCTACTCTGTCATCTGAACATCTGGTATCTAAACCATATGGGTTATTTTAAATAAATAACTGAAACATTTGCATTTCAGCATGCATCAAAGGATATAATAATGAATTATTCACAATTAATAGTTTCATAAATCTCACATAAGATGTAACAAGAATCTGTAATTATTAGCCTGACTACTTATTCCAATATTTTTCCATCCACATACCTAGCGTGTTAACATCCCTCATAGGCTTAACTGTATCCCAGATCCTAAAACAAATCCTTTCCCTAATCTTAGGAGATTTAATTTGTTGTACTTCAGCTGACTGGCATTTTAGCATTCTGAACTTCTGTTCTAATTTATTTTACCAAATTGTTTGGTAAGAAAGGCAGCAAAATTCATCCTCCTTCTCTTTAGAAAATTTTTCACTCAGTTTAAGTAATTTTAGATTTTCAATATCTGTAAGCTTCCACTAAGGAACATATGCAATTGTTTTGCAAAATATAATACAAAAGACTATACATTTCATCTACCCTATACATTCTCTATGGCTATGTTTCATGTGCTCCTTTTATACGAATCATAGAGTACATTTTGTTATAATGCAAAGTCAGAATTCTGTTAGTTTCATAAGCTACATATAACAGAATATTTGTGTCTCCTCATTTATTTACTAACTCTACAAACAGCAGTTAATTTTCTACTAGGTGCCAGAAATACTGCTAGTCCCTAGGGACAAAATAGCTGGAGAGGTGGGGGTTGAGGGGGAACAAACCAAAAAATGATAGACCATTCTTTTGTAAATAATAATAATAACAGTGTAGTGTGTACACAAAAATGTATTATGCAAGTTATAGAAAGAAAAGTTTATAAAGCTAAAAGCTAAGAAATTATTTTAGTCTTCCTAGGCAGGGAAGAGCTCTTCAGTAATATTGACCTATTATCCACAGAATGAAAGTTAAGAGGAAAAATAACTGACAGTGGAGGGGATACAATAATAGAAGAGAAAAAACTCTTCTAAGGAGGAGAAATAAATTATAAAAACAGAACATTAATTTTTTGGAAAAATTTATAAAACATTATTTTCTTAGGAGCTATGGCATACAGGGGTTGTAAACAGACAAAGTTATAAACCAGGTCAATAGAAAATGATGGAGAGAGTGGTGACTTTTTGGAAGGAAAATAAAGTTGATTTCACTGGCATTTGGGAGGTAAACAATGAAGACTTAGTGATAAATAGGATACGCTATGTGAAGGTTAGCAAGTGTGACTCCTCAGGATCCATCATGTTCATGAAGATGGACAGCAGTGTCAGTCACTGAGATAGGGAACATGCCAGGAGACACAGTTAATTTTCTGTGGTTGGAAGGGTATGAGGAAGACATTCCAAATTTGGAATATGCTCAGTTTGAGACAACATTATCCTTTATTTATCATATACTTAAGATTTCACTGTGTTTTAGGAAAACTTTCAGTTCCTATAAATATCAGTAAACAGTTGCAAATGTGAATTTGAAGCTCAATGAAGTTTAAATATGAATCTGCTAATCCCTAGCATGTAAATGATATATAGGTAACAATAGAAGCTATTAATATAAAGGGGTGACGCGATTAAGAAAAGGAAAAATATAGGACTGAATCTTGGAACACGGTGTTGAGAGAGACAGAGGTGACAATCCAGAAAAAGTGAACAAGAGACTGGAGTCAAATCCACAGAATAATATAAAGAGGGTTTGGATGTCAAAATTCAAGAAAAATGTTTCAAAAAAGGGAATGATACAGAGGATATGCACTAAATCTAAGAATATGCTCCCAAATTAACCACTGTCTGGAGCATTAGTAAGTATTTTTTGGATAGGATGATTGGACAAAAAGGCAGCTTAAATTGAGATGACGAGTTAAAAAAAGCAAAAGAAGCAAGTGAGGAGTGGAGAAAGTGTATGTTAAATACTTTAAGGAAATTTCCTTGTGAAATAGGAAACAATGTGGTAGCTTATTAAGGTGTAGGATCCAGTAGATTATTTAAAAAACAATATGCTTGATCCTGTTTCACCACCAGTTAAAATATTTCATTAAGTGCAAGAAATTATTTGACAAAATAAATTGTGTGGGGTTTCTGATAAGGAGGGGGGAAGATAGTCATTGTTGAGGTTTGTGGATAACATGAATAGTAAAAATGCTTTAGTTTGTTGAGTGTTTTTCTTTATTGGTACAGAAGATCTAATTTAGAAATCAGGACAGCAGAATATCAAGCGCACATGTTAATTTTCCTTTTTTCTTTATGGGTGTAATGAGAATATCAAAAGGATTGAGGTTTAGGGCATTGGCATTAAAGTTAAAACAATGAACTATAGACCTCCATATGAATGAAAATAAAGGATGACTGGACATAGAGAAAAGTAGAGGTTTACTTGAGGCCAAATGTGGTCAGATGGCAGTAGTTCATGTGAAATGTGCTAAGAGGTGGTTCCAGAAGAGTACAATTAGAAGTAAAGGTGGATGTGGGAACACTAGAGGGTAGAACAAAGCCCAGATTATTGTGTGGAAGTATACAGCTGAAGAGGTGTGGAGAAAAGTCTCTGGAGATGAGGAGTTTATAACAGAGAGGCTACATATTGAAATGGACAAATATATGGAAACTAAGATCACTCAGAATGTTGGCAAAAATAGGAGTACAGAAGAATACTGAAGTTAGGTCTAATGTCTTATGGATAATGGCAAGAAGAATGATGTTGGGTGGGGTGACATGACCTAAGGAAGTATAACTCAAAGGGCAGGATTCTCACCAGAATAGTAACTCATAATGCTCTAGAATTTATAATGGTGAAAAATCAGAACAAGTCCAGCATGTAAAGTTACAGTGCTTGGATGGTTAGAGAATAGTCACCACTGGTTAGTGACTACAGAGATACAGGTAAAATAATGCTTAGTGAAATGGATATGCTCCAGTTAGGGCATAAAACACTTATAAAATATTCATCTTTCATAGAAAGTATAGTTCCAGAGGGCAGAGTTGAACATATTCTAAAGTTGATGTACCATAATTCCAGCAGTTTGTGAAGATGAGGAAGGAGGGCTGCTTGAGGGAAGGAGTTTAAAACCAGCCTGAGCAACACAGTGAGACTCTGTTTCTACAAAATTTAAAAATATTTTCTGCATGTGGTGGCATATACCAATAGTCCCATCTACTCAGGAGGGAGGATCACTTGAGGCCAGGAGCTCAGGATGACAGTGAGTTGTGATCATGCCATTGCACTCTCAACTGAGCAACAGAGAAATAATTTGCCTCTAAAATACATCCATACATTTATACATACATGCTCATACATAAGGTTTATGTAGAAGAAATAAGATTGCAAAATCGAGACTGAAGTTGCAGTAGACAATAGATGGCAACAATAAGATGTGGAGAGCTTATGGGATTTTGAGTGAAGAAAAGAGGACGCTAAATAGTGTTAACTTTGTGCCGACTTTTAATTTTGAAGAATATGTAAAATTCAAACAAAGGTGAGCATGTGTTTTACACTCAATTACATTCTGTGATTCAAAATTCTGTATAGATAATAGAATCACATATCCTACTCCATCCCTTGACATTGACCAGACATCTTCTATGGTGATCAGGATTTGGTGCTTTTAATTTTTTCTTTTTCCTTTTTTCCTTAAGCTAACAGAGGTGAGGATAATTTATTGATATGGTAGCAATACATAGTAATTGCCTAAAAGCAAACTCCCTCTTCCATTAATTCAAAAATTGTTGATTATTTTAATAGTATATCAGAGCCTATACTAAGGTACTATACATCTGAAGCAAGTTACAACATAGGTGGATTCATGATCATTACTGGAGGCTGCCCATTATTATACTTTCAAACACATCAGTCTGAAACATTGGATATTTGCATAAATCTTGTTCATATCAAAGCATTAGCATCATGTTAGAAGGTGAAATAAGTGCACAAAGCGCACCTGTTTTAATGTTGTCTTCTTTCAACTTGTGATAATTTCAAAAGACATAAAGCAGTATCTTACGTATCTGAAAAAACTGTATAATGTTGTAATTTTAATATATCAGTAAGTGCTTCTACATTAATTAAATATGCACAGTTTTTTTAAATAGAGATTAAAATATGAAAGAGATCAAGCTATTTACAATCTAATTGGCTCAACATTGTATGAGTAATACAAATGCATAATTAATCTCATTTACTATGACAAACTTGAAGGGCAGATTATGGTATTAGTAACAGAAAAGAGTATCACAAAATAAACTTTAAAAACTTCATAATCAAAGCCAAAGTAAGAGAAATTTCCTCTGATATCATTAGGATAATTTTTTTCATACTCTATTTTTTAAAAAAACATTTGTATTGTGGATCAAGAAATAAATATTGAGTGAAACATGAAAGTATTTTACTTCCAACAGAAATACTAAAAACATGTAAAACAAAACAAAAACTTATAAAAAGCTTACAAAGTAGAAAAATCACAGCAAATGTATTTTTGATTTTACATTAATTTAGAATAATACAAAACTCAGGAAATTTGCAAGAATAATAAAAAGAATATTCATTAAGACTCTGTCCCTTATCCCAGAGATTAGGTACTTTTGCTGTGAAAGTTTCTAGATTCCTAATAAAGGTTATGTTCTGCACCTTTTCTTTCTCAGCTCTTTGCACTGTCTTATCCTTTCACCTTCTACAATCAGCAGCCACAGTTTGACGGCCCTCACCAAACTCCCTTAGACATCCTAGCCTCCCAAATTATGAGCCAAATAAACTTCTATTATCTATAAATTACCCAGTCTGTGCTAGTCTGTTTAGCAACAGTAAAAAAGACTAAGGCCCTTTTTCACCTATTTTCTCTCTCTCTTCATGATTTGTTATATAGACTCATTGATTTCCATCCTGTTTCAAAGTTTGTAATTTATCACTCTCCTTGACTATTTTATCCCATGTTTGGTTACTGAAAGTCCATTCAAAGTAGTAGCTTTGCCTTTGTGACAAGTATTTTTTGGTTATGTTTTGGTATTTCTTTACTTGCAGGCACAGCAAGATGTCCTAGTATCATCTAGTATTTCCCTGAACCAACTCTAGAATTAGCTATATATTCAGGAAGCTTAGCTCCTTTTATTGGAGAAATTAGAAATCATGATCTGTGTTTAGATTACTCAATGCTATTGGCATCTGTGCTTTAATTTACTCATTGCTATTGGCATCTGTGTTTTATCCATTCAAGTGATAAAACTAGAAGACATGTATATACTCATCTACATAGACATATGCTTAAAACACACATAGTCCTGCTCATGTACCTGCATGTTAACAGACATTCACATTTTAGAAATCATTAGTCAATGGAAACACCTCCAATTTCAATCTAGCCAATGATTTTTTATCCTTTCTCTCTTTCAATATTTGAAATTCTTCCTTCTCAAATGAGTTGAATGAGTTGTCTTGTTTATAACATATTAAAATATTTACTGATATTATAAACAAACACAAATATGCATTCATACAATTTTGAAGTTAGATATTTTTATATTCAATTGAGTATCTTAATCATGTGAATTCTACTTTTGTTTATTTTTATATTTGGTTTTATCCCTTCCATCCTTATTGTAATTTAAAAAAGACTAACATTTACATTCTTTCGAAAGTCAATATTATACAAAACATTATTCATGAAAGTGTCACATGTTTATATCTACATTCGGCAACTCTGCTCTTTGTAATTGACATTATTATCATTTGTCTTATCCAATGTAGCTTTTTAATAACAACAGGAAAATGCATGTGTCTTATTGTCTATATGTTGTTTTACACACAAATTGTTGCAAGTAGTATATTTATTTTGCTTTTTCACTTAGGAATATCTTCTATAAAACATTCTGTTTTAGCTTCCTTGCAACTAGGCATGGTGAGACTGGGGAGAGAAGATTTCAGACATCTCTGGCTGGTGGGATCTGCCCAGAAACATCCTTTTGGGGACACAGGGAGACAGCGTGAGACTTCTGGACCCCCTGAGGAAGGCAAAAGCGGTGGAGATCTGGCAAGTGGTTGCATGTGTTCATTCGTTCTAATCCTGCTGGCAGCTGTGGGTGCAGCAGCAGTGAGACTGCAAGCTGGAAAGGCCTTACCTGTGAGCTGTTTGTGTTTCTTTTGGACTTGGCACTTGGTTGAACTGCCTTGGGAAAACTTGGGCAAGAGTGTGGAGGTCTTTGAGTGTTGTCTGGGTCCCCAGACTGGGCCACCAAGGCAGAGGGAGCTACCAGTGTTTGGTTGTGGGCTGTGTGAGCCATTGTTGGAGAATTACCCTGGCAAGCTCCACCCTCAGGGTCACAGAACCAGCATCGGGCAGGAGTGAGTAATCTAGTGACTGAGCAGCCTAAAGGAAGGGACTGAGACACCTTGCAGCCTTAACCCTCAGGGGCATAGGGTGAGACAAGTTTTGACACACTGGGTAAGTGGATAGCCACTTAAGGAGTGATCCCAGCCACAAGCCCTTTCCTCGGAAAGCTTCTGCTTAGCCCAAGTTAGCAATTTAAAGTGCCTTCTAACCAGGCTGAGGAGGATTTAAGCTCTCCACCCTGCAGGGTTTGAGAAATCATTAGAGACCTCCAGTCTCCATTTTATACAGCCGTATCAACATTGTGACTAACATACCCCAGAAGATCACCTCTTGCCCAGACAATACCAGCAAAATATATATACTGCTTTGTTTTGGGGTTTGTTTTATGTTTTTTGTATGTTTGTTTGTTTGTTTTTGTTATTGTTGTTTTGTTTTTAATTTCAGCATTTTCCTTAAAGATTTTTCCTTTCATTTTTCTTTCTTTTATTTCTTCATCTTTCTAGTTTAAATATAATTTTCCATTGTTGCCTTTTTTAACAATTAGAACTTCAATTTTGCTAGTGTTTCTACCCATATTAATTGTTTTTCCCCCCAATTTTGCACCATAAAGTTTTTTGTTTGCTTGTTTTGGTTTGATTTATTGCATTTTTGTCTTTCCTCTCTACTTGGTGGAGGTGGGGTACTTTGTTCACACAGGCTGGCAAAGAGCTGCTGACCTAACCACCCAACCTGGCACCCCCAGAGGTTGGGGGTTCTTAAGGTTGGGTAAAAGTACCCTACACTACAGCTATATTGCTCCTGCCCCCCTCTTTCTGTGCCTCTCTTCTTTTGGTCGATAGTTGCTTCTACCCACCCACTCTCCCTTCTCCTTTTTCTTCTCTTTTTCTTTCTTTTTTTTTTTCTCTCTTTTTTTCTCTCTTTCTTTCTTTTTTCCCTTCTTGCTCTTCAATCTTCTCATCCTTCTGGTCCTGTACCAAAAGGTCTCATCAAAACTCTAGTCCAGAGGCACAGCAACTTAAAGAACAGGAAGAAGTGAAAGGAAAATTAGGTCAAGGAAACAGATAAAAGAAATCACTCATGAGGAAGAATCAGCAGAAAACTCCTGGCATCATGAAAAACCAGTCCAGACCAACCCCCCCAAGGGGCTGTGAGGTAGATACTGCACAGGATTCCACCTATAAGGAAATGTTAGAAATGACAGAAAGGGAATTTAGAATACAGATGATGAAAACAATCAAGGAAATGAAGGAAACAATGAAGGAAAATGCTGACAAAGTGGAAAAAGAAATCCAAAAACAGAATCAATTAAGAGATGAATGCTATGAAGAATAATAAAAAGGATATGGCAGAGATGAGGTAACTGAAGCAGTCAATTAGGGAACTTAAATATGCAGTAGAAAGTATCAACAACAGATTAGACCATGCAGAAGAAAGAATCTCAGAGGTAGAGGACAAAGCTCGCAGATAATTAAAGAGGTAAAAAAGAAGAGAAAGAAAGCAGAACGTTCGCTGACAGAATTATGTGACTCTATGAAACGTTCAAACATACTAGTTATAGGTTTCCCAGAAGGGAGAAGAATGCCCCAGTGGAATGGAAGCCATACTAAAGAAAATTATAAATGAAAATTTCCCAAATATCACCAAAGATTCCCTCTCCCTTCAGAGGGATATCGGACCCCAGCTCACCTCAACTCTAACTGAGCTTCCCCAAGACACATTGTGATGAACCTGTCCAAAGTCAAGACAAAAGAAAAGATTCCTCAAGCTGCCAGGAGTAAGTGCCAGTTGACCTACAGGGGCAAATCTATCAGGGTGACTGCAGACTTCTCCATTGAAACTTTCCAAGCAAGAAGACAATGGTCATCTATCTTTAACCTGCTTAAACAGAACAATCTGCAGCCCAGAATTCTATATCTTGCCAAGCTAAGTTTTAAAATTGATGGAAAAATCAAATCATTTACTGTTATACAAACATTGAGGAAATGTTTCGCCACAACAAGACCAGCTCTACAGGAAGTACTCCAACCTGTTCTACACACTGACCATTGCAATGGATCAACAGCAAAATAAGAACTCAGAAATTAAAGGTCAGAGCCTAACTTCCACACTGATACAAAAGATAAAATGAAGCAATGGACTCTCACAAAATGATATGAATAGAACACTACCACACTTATCAATTATCTCAATAAATGTTAATGGCTTGAATTCCCCAGTAAAGAGGCATAGATTGGCTTACTGGATTAAAAACCACAAGCCATCCATTTGCTGTCTGCAGGAAACACACCTAGCTTCAAAAGACAAATTAAAACTCCAAGTTAAGGGTTGGAAGATAATTTTTCAGGCAAATGTAATTAAGAAGAAAAGAGGAGTTGCAATCTTATTTTCAGATACATGTGGATTTAAAGCAACTAAAGTCAAAAATGACAAAGATGGTCACTTTATATTGGTCAAGGGAAAAATACAAGAAGATGTTTCAATTTTAAATATTTATGCACCCAATTTAAAAGCTCCCAGAGTCTTGAAATAGACCTTACTCAGTCTGAGCAATATGATATCCTATAATACCATAATAACAGGGGACTTTAACACTCCTCTTACAGAGCTGGACAGATCCTCTAAACAGAAATTAAACAAAGATATAAGGGACTTAAATGAGACCCTAGAACAAC
>CAUYRH010007312.1:0-29841 GCA_963574655.1 Perodicticus potto
ACAATAGTGCAATCAAGGGGTACAATGTGCTGGTTTCATATACAATCTTAACTATTTTCATCAAACTGATTAACATAGCCTTCCTGGCAATTTCTCCGTTATTATATGAAGACATTTGTATTCTGCATTTAGCAAGGTTCACTTTTAAAGTGTTAGAGACTTCTCCAAATTATCCCTCCCTGCTTTTTTTGAGACCAAGTCTCACTTTGTTGCCCCAGTCTAGAGTGCCATGGTGTCATCCTAGCTCACAGCAAACTGAAGCCCCTGGGCTCAAGTGATCCTCCTGCCTTAGCCTCCCTGGTAGGTGGGACTACAGACAGTTGCCACAATGCCCAGCTAGTTTTTCTATTTTCAGTAGAGACAAGGTCTTACTCTTCCTGAGACTGGTCTCCAACTCCTGAATTCAAGGGATCCTCCCACCTGTGCCTCCCAGGATACTAGGATTACAGGCGTAAGCCATTGCACTCAGCTCCAAATTATCCCTTCTTAACAAGTTCCTTTTAACATCGACAATTTTGTAAATGAAATGGTTGATTTTGTTACATATTGTTTGTTATAGCTAGCATATCATTTTGTGTTTAAATAGAAAAAATGTTTTCATAAGTTTTGCAAGCACATAGTAGTGCATTGAGGCCCTCGTGTAATCAACATGTACAGTATCACATTTACTGGATTTCTTTCAGTGCCTGTTAGGTGACCAAGAAATAACTGTTGAATAAACAAGTAAGGAAATCTGAATGGGTCTTGCTCTGAACTTTAGTAATTATCTGACCTTACATAAGTTTCTAAACCATTCTGTGTTTGATTTCCTTATTCAAAAACAGGGACAGGGGGCAACATTGTCCAGTATTCCAGAATTGTAGTGTTAAATGAATTAACTTATGTAAAAACATTTGGCTTATACTGCATTCTGTTGAATTAACATCCATGAGAAAGTCTGGGACTATGTCTATCTTAAGTACTATTATATCACCAGCCCCGTATAGTGCCTGGAACATCTTAGGTTCTCAATAAATATTTGTTAAGTGAAAAAATATTGATAGGTTTGTACTAAAATGAAAGATACTAGAATTAAAAAACTAAAATGGAGGTGGGGACCCTGTAAACTTAAGGCCATACGTGGCTTTCTAAATCCTTAAGAAAGACCTCCCCCTTTTTTGAGACAGTTTCCCTCTGTCATCCCAGGTACAGTGCAGTGGCATCATCATAGCTCATAGCAACCTCAAACTCTTGGGCTCAAGTGATCCTCTTGCCTCAGTCTCCTGAGTAGTTCGGACTATAATCCCACCATCACACTTGACTAATTTTTCTATTTTTGGTAGAGATGGGGGTCTTGCTCTTAGGCTGTTGTGGAACTTCAGAGCTCAAGTAATTCTCCCACCTTAGCCTTCCTGAATGCTAGGATTACAGGTGTGAGTCACTGTGTCAAACGCAAGTATGGCATTTGACTAAATCCAAATTTTACAGAACAAATCCTTTCATTTTTATTAATGTAGTTTTGTTTGTTTTTTGTACTTTTATTTTATTTTTTAAGATAAATAAATTTTAAATACTAAAGGATAAAATACCAAAGAGTGAAATAATACTCCCAGATTCATCATCTTACTTATGTGAGAACATAAGTAAGTCATAGGGCTAAGATGATGGCTTTCATACTTATGATTTAGTTCTAACTTCCCCTCCCTCAACTGGGACCAGTTGTTGAGAATTTATGGGGGTAGAGTATGCCTGTTTGTTATTAGCTTTTGACAACAGTATGCTGAATTCCTGTTTGAAGTGGAATTTGTGAATAGTTGCACAGCTTGGCAGTATTTTTAAATTCTGTCTTCAGGTCAAGAAGACCAAGAAAATGCTGAAGGAAGAAAAGAAATTTTTAAATGAGGATTGGAAATTGTGATATTATCTTGTTTCTGCTAAAGGTAAGATGATTTGCTTGCTTTGTGATATAGCAATATCAAATATCAATATCAGTAACAAATATTATTAACTATATTTGAACAAATGCACATATTAGTTTCATGACATGCTAAAGTGAAAGGATGAAGTAATCAGTGTGAATCTAAAGTGCACTGGCTATGGCAGGGACAGGTGTTAGCCAAAATTTTGTCTCTGTAAGAACAAATAGTTAAAGTTTATAAAGAACAGAATCAGCAATGTGAATTATTGAAAGATTTCTATAGGAATGCAACATTTTTGTGTGCCATCAAATAAATGACTTGAGTTATTTCTTTGTAAGGTAAAACTAAACCATATGGTATGTGGCAAAAATTCCAAGCATTTAAAAAAAGTTACCTTTTTCAAAATACTTTTTCTTTCAAAGGAAATTTCAGATGAATGCTTTCCCTAGTTAGCAAAGATCATTGATGAGCAGGATGATATATATGAATCACTTGAAGAATATGCAGCTGTTACAGGCCTATTAATTGGAGAATACAATGAAAGATTCAATGACTTTGAGAATCATGACATTACACTCAAATGAGCATTTCAGCCTCACTTAGTTGATATCACCAAGGCACCTAAAGATGACAGTTTAGTCATGGAGGTAAGAAAGATCTAGTTGAGATATGGTAAAATGAAGTAGAATGCCCACGTCTTTGGCAACACACCTGAAAAATGCTTTCTTGCTTCATAACTACTTATTGCTGTAAATCTACATTTTCCTACTTAACCCAAATCAAGACGCACTTAAGGTCACAAATGACTGATACCAATTTAGAGGATCAACTAAAACTGCTGATTTCCATTCTGAAAACCAATAATCAAATCCTTTCCAATAAAAAGCAGACATAAAAAAAGTCATTAAAAGGTTAATTAACTTAAAAATTAACATTTTTCATTTTTTAAAGTTATTAAGTATATTATAGTTATATTTTCACAGAATAATATACATTTTTAAGTATATCTAATTGAAGTTTCTTGAATTTGTGCTTATTTAATTATAGCTGAATTAATGTGGTCTTTCAACATGCAAAGGTTCCTCAACTCTGAACTATACTTATTTATATTTTTAGTTTATAACTTTGGGTCTTTTATTTCTATGGATTTAGTAACCTCATAACAACTGAAGTGAATGCACTAGACATTAGTAATCTCTCTCATTTATTGACTGCTCTCCTTATATTTTGCGCATATTATTTCTACTTTTCATACTCCTGAAAATAGGGATTATTATAAGGAAACTGAAGCTTTAAGAGATTATATAAATTGCCTCATGTTAAACTGCTTGGCTGTAAACATGGATTTGCATGACTCCAAAATCTGTGCCCTTTCTGTACTACTATGCTGCCACCCTGCTAATGACTAGAGTCCTGTCTTCATTAGCCCAGATGGCTATAACAAAGAACCATAGATGGTGTGGCTTACAAATAACATGAATCTATTTATTACTGTTCTGGAGGCTGGAAGTCTGACATCCTGAGATCAGGATGTCAACATGCACAAGTTCTAGTGAGGGCCTGCTTTCTGGTTTATAGATGGCCATTTTCTCCCTATATGTTCACATGGCAGAGGGGTGGTAAAAGCTCTCTGAGATCTCTGTTATAAGGACACAAATCCCATTCATGAGGGCCCCGTTCTCATTACATTGAGTGTTAGGAATGAATTTTGGAGAGATACAAGCATCCAGTCTATAACTTCCCTCCAAGCCCTTGAAGCTCACAAATACTTTTAGTTAATCAATCATTACCTTAAATTTCTAGGAACAAAAGTAGGAAAAATTGATCTATTTTATACAGAAGTATCATTTTGTTTTATTACATGTTACCTTGGAACTTATTTCTTGAAGCCATCCCCAACTTGGTAATAATAGATTCATAATTTCAATCTCTCTGTTAAACTTCTTGTTTTTGTCATTTATTGCTTTTCTCATTTCATTGAATGTTTCCCTGCATTTTCTTTTTTTTTATTTAGAGACAGAGTCTCACTTTGTCACCCTTGGTAGAGTGCCATGGCTTCATGGCTCACAGCAACCTCCAGTACCTGGGCTGAGGCCATTCTCTTGTCTCAGCCTCTTGAGTAACTGGGACTATAGGCGCCCACCACAACGCCCTGCATTTTCCTGAAGTTCACTGAACTTAAAAGTTAATTTGAATTCTTTGTCAGGAAGTTCATACACTTCTTTGTGGTCAGTCACTGTGCTTTATTTTGTCCCTTTGATGATGTGATGCTTTTGTGATTGTTCTTGATTTTTGTGGCTGTGATTGATGTCTGCACATTTAAAGAAATAGGTACTTATTCCAGCAGATTGGCTTTGTCTGGGAAAGACCTTTGCTAAGTCAGCAGCTGTCCAGAGATTCTGGGCAGGCCACATAGGGACGGGAATAATAAATTCAGTTTTCACATTCTCTTTCCCCTGCCTCCTCTCCCTAAAGCTATCCCAATCCCTGATTCTCAACATATTGGATTTTCTCTCTCATTGAAACCCATACTCCACACACTCACGTCTCAGTCTCTGTTTTTACTTATGTTTTTCCTTTCCTGCTTAGATTCTGTGATGGATAATTTTGTGTCAATTTGGCTGGGCCATTGTGCCATTCTGGATGTTTCTACAAGGGCGTGTTTAGATGAGATTAACATTTCACTAGGTGGACTTTGAGCAATGCAGGTTGTGTCTATAATGTGGGTAGGCTTTATCCAGTCAGTTCATTGACATCCCATACTAGCAAGAAAAAATTCTGCTAGCAGATGGACCTTGTAGCATCAGCTCTTCCCTGGGTCACAAGCTTGTCTGAAAATTCTGCAGTTTTGGACTTTCCACCTTCATTATTGGGTAAGCCAATTCCTTAAAATAAAGCTCTTTCTGCACATAGACACTCTCTGTATAAAATAGGTTCTTTTTCTTTAGAGAACCCAGACTAATACAGATTTCGCAGTGCCTTAATAATCCCATTTCTTGAAGATATTGGCCTGGGAAAATATTTTATGAGGAGGACCCCCCCTGGCAATACCAAATATATATATTGCTGGGATCTGATCAAGCTAAAAATCTTCTGCACAGCTAAGGGCACTGTCAGTAAAGCAAACAGACAGCCTTCAGAATGGGAGATTTTTGCAGGATGTGTTTCCAACAAAGGTCTAGAAAGGATAACTAGAATTCACAGAAACCTCAAACTCTTTAATAGGAAAAGAACAAACAATCCCAGTTCTTTGTGGGCAAGAGACTTGAACAGAAACTTCTCTGAAGATGACAGGTGAATGGCCAATAAACACATGAAAAAATGCTCATTATCTTTAATCATCAGAGAAATGCAAATCAAAACCACATTGAGACATCACATAACTCCACGAAGATTACCCCACACTACAAAATCCCCAAACTGCAGATGTTAGTGTGGATATGGAGAGAAAGGAACACTTCTACATTGCTGGTGGGACTGTAAACTCATATAGCCTCTTTGGAAAGAAGTATGGAGAATTCTCAAGGAACTAAAAGTTCACCTACCATTTGATCCTGCAATATCATTACTAGGTATCTACCCGGATGTACAAAAATCATTTTATAACAAAGATACTTGCACCAGAATGTTTATTGCAGCCTACTTCACAATAGCCAAGTCGTGTAAGCAGCCCAAATGCCCATCAACCCATGAATGGATAAACAAATTGTGGTATTTGTATACCATGGAATACTATGCAGACATAAAAAGAGGAAAACTTTACATCTTTTATGTTTACCTGGATGGAGCTGGAACAATATTCTTCTCAGTAAAGTATCTCAAGAACGGAAAAAAAAGTATCCAATGTACTCCATACTGCTATGAAACCAATATATAAACACACATTCATATGAATGATAAAATATAACTATAGTTCAGAAAGAAAGAGGAGAGAGGAAAGAGAGGGGAGTGGGGGGGGGACGAGTGGAGGGAGAGTATTTGGTGGGAGCTCATCTAATGTACACAATCAAGGGTACATTTCAAAACAACTAAGAGTATATTAAAAATGTCTTAATGCAAAAATAAGTGAGTGATGGTTATGTTTATTAGTTTGATTTAAGTATTCCACATTGTATATCAAATCATTATATTGTACCCCATAAATGTATATAGTTATGATTTAATAAAAATTAAGTAAAAAAAAAAACTCCATTTCTTGCTGGTAGTCTCAGTTCCCTTTCCTTCTTTGTTGTTAAGTCACATCTGCCTGGAAAAATCTCAGCCTTGTTTGGGTCTCACTGTATTTTAAACTATCTCTACTCTTTTCAATTATTTGACCCCCTACCCTTTCCTTCTGACTCTTGGAAGATGATCTCTCATAAAGAAAGTAAGCAAACCAGAATCTCTAAACTTTCTTCCACCATACTACAAACTTAACGGCATTTATCTACATTCAGGTTTTCTTTCTGTTCCATCAGAAAAGGTGTCCATCAATGTCAAATTTCTCTCTGGATGCTGTCTTCCTCTTTCTATGCCTTCCTAGGAAACTTGCTGTGCTGATCATCCCCTCCCCTTTTCTATATATTTCAAAATTATCTTTATTGGTTCTTTTTTTTTTTTTTTTCCAGTTTTTGGCCAGGGCTGGGTTTGAACCTGCCACCTCCAGCATATGGGGCCAGCACCTTATTCCTTTGAGCCACAGGCGCTGCCCCTGTTGGTTCTTTTTTATCAGCATTTACATACATTCAAGTCTGGCCTATTTTACAAAATCCTACCTTGTGTGCATAACTTCATTGGACCTTTCTCTTCCTCTTCATAATTAGTATTCTTGAAACGTTTGTATTTTTGTGTTTCTGCTTATTTTCCTCACATTCTTCAACCCATTACATTGACCATTACTGACCACCATGATAGCAAATAACCAGGCACTTTTCAGCAGTTATCTTACTTGGCGTCTCAGAAATTGATGACAACTAATAGCTCCACTTGCCTGTAGAATGTTCTTTCCTAGCTTTTGTGACCCCACATACAACTGGTTTGATAGCTACTTTAAATTTTCTTTCTTTTTTTTTTTTTTTTAGTTTAATACATTTGCCTTTCTTTTAAATGTTGCTGTTACTCAAGGTATGTCCTAACCCAGTTCTCCATCTTTCTCTTTCCCTATGTTCTCAATAATCTCATCCATGGCTTTGATTACTACTGATAAAGTGATGTTCCCAATCTGGAATTAAATCTCATCTCTGCTTCTCACTGTACCTGCACCCCAGCAATACATGGGACAAAAATTAACCTTTGTCTTGACCTAATCCTACATTCTTATCCCCCTAAGGGGCACTGACAGGTTCTAAGACCAGAGCACACTCCAATTCCCATGCAGAATCAGAATAAATTGGGGGAGAAGAAATCATGAATATTCAGTAATACCTCAGTAATATCCAAAGTTGAGAACTTTTCAAGATACCACAAAGGACTTGAGGGCTTCAATATTCAGAAGGGAGGAATGGCTTATTTTACAGATGGACATTAGAAAAGAGCTATAATGGACAGAAAAGAGCTATAAGGGATATATTAATTAATTCATTTGACATACACCCATTGAATGCCTACATTGTGTATCTAATTCTTACAAATCCTTGCACCATGTTTCTTAGCATAAAGAAGGCTTCTTTGGAACTGAGAACTTTTGAAATTCCAGGCAAAATATTTGAGTATACAAGGTGGTCATAAAGTTCATGTGCAATTTTATATTGCACACTATTTCAAATTGTACATGAACTTTATAGCCACCCTGTATATTCATCTAGTGAGAAAGTTCACCTAGTTTCTCAGAATTGCATAGATTTCTGTGCCTACTGTATACCACTAAAAGAATATACAAAATAAAGTGTAGAGGATGCCAAGAGCCTGACGACCTCTGAGCAAGATGATTTGCAGCTGGGGGGCAGGCTGTTGGCCAATTTGTCCGCAGGTGCTCCTTGCAGAGAAAGAACCCAGCCCATGGAGATCCTTGGGCCTGTAGTCATTATCTAATACTCCCCTCACCTGTCTTGTGCTGTCTCAATGAAAGGCTATTGTGGAGGTTGCTCGGGGCTACCCTGCAATCAAGGTTAGTCCGCCTCCTACAAGCTTGTACTTCTAATCCACATCTTGCCTGGTTCCTTTCTGCGGTGATTGAGACCAGAGCCATAGGGGCTCCGACAATAAAGAATCTGTCAGTGGTGCCTGTGGCTCAGTGAGTTGGGTGCTGGCCCTGTATATCCTAAGGGTGGCAGGTTCAAATCCGGCCCCGGCCAAATGGCAACAACAAAAAAGAATCTCAAGTTGTAGTTTCTGTTTTCTATGTAATTACTGTCTAATTGGGAAGATGAAGCAAGTATAAAGCCAACTAAGGCAGAATATTATAATCAATGAGCAGTAAATATAATAGATGTTGCAGAACCTCATTGACAAGATTTTTGAGTGTCAGGGTAAGTTAGAGAAAGACTTGAGGGAGGTGGGACTCAATCTTGATCTTGTAAACTGAATAGAAATTGCCCAGATAGACAGGAAGAAGAGAAGCTTTCAAATAGATAAAACGATGCCAATGTGTTTTTGAAGTTAGGACTGTCATAAGGCATCCTAATGATGAAAAATGGATTAATCTGGTTTGAACATATGCTTAACCCCAATGTTATCATGGGAGCTAGAGCTTGAAAGGTGGATTGATGCTAGATTGTGAAGGGCTTTAAATTCCAAACTGAAGATCTGGACTTCACACATTATTTTTTTTGTTGTTTGTTTTTTGAGACAGAGTCTCAAGCTGTCACCCTGGGTAGAGTGCCATTGCATCACAGATCACAGCAACCTCCAACTCCTAGGCTTAAGTGATTCCCTTGCCTCAGCCTCCCAAGTAGCTGGGACTACAGGTGCCCACCACAACCCCTGGCTATTTTTTGGTTGTGGTTGTCATTGCTGTTTGGCAGGCCTGGGCATTTGAACCCACCAGCTCTGGCATATGTGGCTGGCACCCTAGCCACTTGAGCTACAGGCGCTGAGCCCACATTTTTTTTTTTTTTTTTTTTTTAGAGAAGAGTGGTGACAAATCATATTTTTAAAAATTTGTGTAGTTTGAATGCTTTCCATGGCTATTTTGAAGTCTTGGAAAATGACAACCTGCCCAGAAATTTGTCTTGGTTGGTTTCAGATTATTACATGCCATTGTCAGCTCCTTATTAACAAAGAACATACATATTGCATAGATTATTATCTTCAACAGATTATAGTCTCAGTACACTTGCTGAAAAAACTCACAATGACTGGATGCAAATAAAATGTGCAATTAGAACAGAAAAAGTAGGGATGAGTTCATGTAGTCCTGGACTAATGGCCAGTGAATTATACTTTGAGTGGAACTAAATTGTAGGACTTAGTTTTCTTCTCAGAAAAGAAAGAACAATTAAATGCATATCTGAAGTTTATAAAACAGTAGGGCTATGATCTTTTGTAGTACTAAGTTAAAAAAAATGGGGTAGGTTTAGGGCCATCTCCTTCAGTGAATAAACCTGGGATGACAGGAAGGAGCTCTATGGAAGAGTTTGGGAGATAAAAGGAGAGAAGTTCGGGGGGCTGGGCTGGCTAGAAAGGAAAGATGTTTGAAGCAGGAACAATGCTCTGATAATCCCCTTCATCAGTTAATTCCCCCCACCACTGTTTTCTATTACCCAAAAATAGAAGTTGTGGTGTGCTTTAAGAGTTTTAGTTGCACAAGATGAATGTTAGAATAAAGTATTTTTTTTTTTCAGTCCTGAAAATAACCTTGGTCATAGCTATTCCAGCCTCATAGTTTGAAATGTAAAATAATGGAGGCACAGAAAGATTTAAGGGCTTGCACAAGGAACACACAGACAGTAAAGTGAAGAAACAGGCTGGAAAGAATACTTCATCACTGTATGAATATTGCCTGGACCAATGCCTGGCTCATAGCAGTAGTTCAAGAAATATTTGTTGAGTGAATGAATGAATATGAACTTAAGGCTTTTGATTCCTTCTAGTAGTCTTTCCACTGCACCGTAGAAACTATGGCAGATTTAATAAAAAATGATCTTTGAGCAATTAGGACCTGCTTGTACAATATCAAAGGATAAAAGATTATCACAATACAGATAGGCTTACCTAACAACATATTCCCACTTTATTAATACATGATATATTAGTTTTCTTAGGCTATCATAACAAAATACCACAGATTTCATGATTTAAATAATGTAAATTTATTTTTTCATAGTTCTGGAAGTCCAAAATTAAGGTATTTCCAGGGTTGGTTTCTTCTGAAGGCCTTGATAGAAGGATCTGTTCTGACTACATCCTTGGCTTGTACGAGGCCATATTCCCCCTGTATCTTCACATTATCTCCCCCCTGTGAATGTGTCCTAGTTTCCTCTTATTATAAGGAGACCAGTCTTACTCGATTAGAGCCCCAGCTGATAACCTCATTTCAACTTAGTTATCTCTATAAATATCATATTTCCAAATATGGTTATAATCAGAAGAAATAAGGGTTAGGACTTCAACACATAAAACCTTCATGAGGGAGGGGTACAATTCAGCCCACAGCACATGGAGACTAGCTTTTCCATTACAGCATATTGAACCCTTCACTCGACTCCTCAGCAGCAGCTACGCAACCAAGCTGATATTAATAGAGCTCCTAGTTTATTATTAAGCAGACAATTGCCCAATAGGCTCAAGGTTCTGCCCCGGCATGTACATTGCTCTGGTGTAACAGGGTTGTCCTCCACATTTTCCTAGTATTCTAAAAGAATAGCCGCAGGGCATAGAATGTCTGGCTGACACATTTTTAAACTACATGTTATTATAATTGTGATGAAATAATACTTTATTCTTTGGAAATTGGTTTTATCTCTTGTTCTAAAGGGCTACCAGAAGTCTGTAGGGCTTTATTTTTAGCATAATTATTATTGTTAAACTGTATCTTAGCTGATGAGTGTATATTTCAATAGCATCTTGAAGCATAGCTTATATAAGGAGGCTTTCTAATAAGTGCCCATTGAGAAAATCCTGAGGAAAGCCAGTGAGGGTTTTCCAGGGTTTTTTGAAAATTCTTACAGTAGAAATTCTGTATGTTGACCACCCAAGGGACTGTAATGTACTGGACAACATATGGAGATGGTCAACCTAAGGAACTAGGTCTACTGTAGTGATATATACATATGGTGCTTGTCCAGTCTATGAAAATTAGGTCAATTTATAAGAAGGTGTTCAACTATGGAGATTCTGTTGTATTAACAAACATTGGGAGCACCTGTTTTTGTCATGACTAGTGAGTCACTGTAAAAAATGGCACAGAAAGCTGCAGGGTCAAGAACAAAAATACTTAGAAAAGATAATCCCAGTGTGGGGATAGAGATAATATAGGTTCAGCCAAATTGAAAAAACTGGTTGAGGAAAATAGAGGATCCTCCACCCTTTTCATATTTGGACATAGATAATAGTAACAAAACACCCTTAAGTGATTGGGAACTTATGTGAGTTTCCAGATCACTAGACCTTGAGTTATAATTCACACATAGTTAAAACAGACAAAAATAATTAATTGCCAAACATTTATTATTAAATTTTTCACACAGTCCAATTGTCTCAACAAGAACGTCTCTAAGGTAGTACCACTAAGCCTCAAAGGATTGTGGACTGCTGAATCTTGTCAAAGAGCCTCTACAAACTTTCCCTTCTGTTCACACATTTTCCCTTTTCCCTCCCCAACTTGCTCTTGGTGATCTCTTATTGGCCCTAGAGTAAGTTAAATGTATATAGGATTTTAAGTAGGTTTCTTCTAAGTTAAAGTTAACAAAGATTAGTAATATTCTCAAACCCAACAAAACTTGAGGGAATAGAATTGAATACTAGAAACTACAGCAGACACAGTTTTAAAATTTGAGTTCTGAAGTTGTTTGAGTAACACCTCACATCTGCTTCATGAGATTATAAATGGGGCATTACAAAAATCAAATTCTAAGTATTCAAGCTAAATCTTATTCTTAACAGATATTTCTCCAGTTATGGACTGATTTCACAGGGAGTTTTTCTGTAGAAGTCACCCCCTTTATCCCAGCAGTATTCAAGATTGTAAAAATGCAGTCACCTGGAATCTGTGCTAATTATGCCATAAAGGATTAAAAGCTATTTGGAGGCAAAGATTAATGAAATTTAGGCCCAAGAAGAAATATCAATTTAAACATTAAAAACATCTCAACTCTTCACAACCATTAAATAGACCTATTGTTTTGAACTTCAAATTCCTGTTTTTACTCTCCTTATTTCTGAAAGCAATAGATTACAGTGTTCCTCAAACAAAACTTCTTAAACAAATCAAAAGATATATATATTTCTAAGAATGTACACATCTGCCAAAGAGTAAAGACATCTTCAGGAAAGAACTACTTCAGGGAGAATAAAAGGCATAAGTACAAAGTACATAAAATGAATGTACTTTAGGATGTTGGAAGAAAAGACACATTCTAATAGCAAAGAATTTTCCCGCAACCAGAAACATTTGAGTTATCACTTGGTACCCAGGGTTTTTCATTTTCCTTTGCTGGACGCTTTGGCAGGTGTCAGGACATTGGCAGCATCTCTTAAGGGCGGTATTGAGATCTCTGCTCCTGGATGTACTCATACAGAGGGCTGGAGCGCACCGGGACATAGGCGAACTGACGCGTGCCAGGCTCCAGCACCTGCCCACGGCCCTTGTCTTCCCGGGATTTTCTCTCCCGGACTTGGCGCCTTTGCTCCTCCTCTTGCTGGCGGCGGAGCTGTTCTTCCTCCCGGAATTTCCTCTCCAGTTCCTGGCGACGACTCTTCTCCTTGGCCAACAACTCTTCTGCCAGGTACTGTCGGTCTCTCTCCTGCCGATGCCTCTGCTCTTCCTGCTCCTCAAACTGCAACTGCTGCTGTTCTCGGGGGAACTTTCTGTCGCGCTCCTGGCGTCGCAGCTGCTCCTCCTCACGGAACTTTCTGTCACGCTCTTGGCCTTGCAGCTGCTTCTCTCTGTCCTGGAGGAGCTGCTCTTCCTCACGGAACTTTCTGTCGAGCTTCTGGCGACGCAGCTGCTCCTCCTCACGGAATTTTCTGTCGCGCTCCTGGCGACGCAGCTGCTCTTCTCTCTCCTGGAGGAGCTGCTCCTCCTCACGGAACTTTCTGTCCCGCTCCTGGCGACGCAGCTGCTCCTCCTCACGGAACTTTCTGTCGCGCTCTTGGCCTTGCAGCTGCTTCTCTCTGTCCTGGAGGAGCTGCTCTTCCTCACGGAACTTTCTGTCGAGCTTCTGGCGACGCAGCTGCTCCTCCTCACGGAACTTTCTGTCGCGCTCTTGGCGACGCAGCTGGTCCTCCTCAAGGAACTTTTTGTCACGCTCTTGGCGACGCAGCTGCTCCTCTCTCTCTTGGAGGAGCTGCTCCTCCTCACGGAACTTTCTGTCGCGCTCCTGGCGACGCAGCTGCTCCTCCTCACGGAACTTTCTGTCTCGCTCCTGGCGACGCAGCTGCTCCCCTCTCTCCTGGAGGAGCTGTTCCTCCTCACGGAACTTTCTGTCGCGCTCCTGGCGACGCAGCTGGTCCTCCTCATGGAATTTTCTGTCTCGTTCTTGGCGACGCAGCTGCTCCTCTCTCTCCTGGGGAAGCTGTTCCTCCTCACGGAACTTTCTGTCGCGCTCTTGGCGACGCAGCTGCTCCTCCTCACGGAACTTTCTGTCGCGGTCCTGGCGACGCAGCTGCTCCTCTCTCTCCTGGAGGAGCTGCTCCTCCTCACGGAGCTTTCTGTCGCGGTCCTGGCGACGCAGCTGCTCCTCTCTCTCCTGGAGGAGCTGCTCCTCCTCACGGAACTTTCTGTAGCGCTCCTGGCGTCGCAGCTGCTCCTCTCTCTTCTGGACCTGTTCCTCTCTCTCCTGGAGCTGCTCCTCCTGACTGAACTTTCTGTCACGCTCCTGGCGATGCAGCTGCTCCTCCTCACGGAACTTTCTGTCGCGCTCTTGGCGACGCAGCTGCTCCTCTCTCTCCTGCTCTTGTTCCTCTTTCTCCTGGAGCTGCTCCTCCTCACGGAACTTACTGTCACGTTGTTGGCGACGCAGCTGCTCCTCTCTCTCCTGAAGGAGCTGCTCCTCCTCACGGAACTTTCTGTTGCGCTCCTGGCGACGCAGCTGCTCCTCTCTCTCCAGGAGCTGTCCCTCTTTCTCCTGGAGCCGCTCTTCCTCACGGGATTTTCTGTCATGTTGGCGACGCAGCTGCTCCTCCTCACGGAACTTTCTGTCGCGCTCTTGGCGACGCAGCTGGTCCTCCTCAAGGAACTTTTTGTCACGCTCTTGGCGACGCAGCTGCTCCTCTTTCTCCTGGAGGAGCTGCTCCTCCTCACGGAACTTTCTGTCGCGTCGTTGGCGACGCAGCTGCTCCTCTCTCTCCTGGACTTGTTCCTCTCTCTCCTGGAGCTGCTCCTCCTCACGGAACTTTCTGTCGAGCTCTTGGCGACGCAGCTGATCCTCCTCAAGGAACTTACTGTCGCGCTCTTGGCGATGCATCTGCTCCTCTCTCTCCTGGAGCTGCTCCTCCTCACGGAACTTTCTGTCATGTTGTTGGCGACGCAGCTGCTCCTGTCTCTCCTGGACTTGTTCCTCTCTCTCCTGCAGCTGTTCCGCCTCACGGAACTTTCTGTCGCGCTCCTGGCGCTGGAGCTGCTCCTCCTGCTGGAGCTGCTCTTTTTGCCTCAGCTGCTCCTGCAAGGTTGGCTTGGCATACAGGGTGTAGCGGCGTCTCTGACTTTCTTCTTCTAGTTGCCACCGCCACCTTTGTTCACGGTGCTGCTCCTCCTGGTGTCGTCTCTTCTCACGATCTTGCTGGAGGTGTTGCCCCGGGTCTGGGAGCTGAGCATCACGGTCCTGCCCCTGCATCCGCTCCTCGCGAAACTGCAGCTCCTGCTCCTCTTCACCGAGCCGCTGCTCCAGCTCCTGGCGCTCCTCAGCTCTCAGCTGCCTCTCCAGCTGCTCCCGGGAGGGCCTGGCCAACAGCCTCTGGCGGCGCCTCTCTGTCTCCTCCTCTGCCTGCCATTGCCATTTGAAGTCGCTGCGCTGCCTTTCCTCCTCCTCCTCACACTGCCGGCGTGCCTGCTGCTCCTGTGTAGGCAGTTGCTGCTCAGGCTCCTGGCGCCGCCTCCGCTCCTGCTGTCTGCTGGGCCTGGTGTAGACTTTACTTTGACGTGCGTGGGCCTCGCTTTCTAGCTGCCACTGCCACCTCGGGGTGTGGGTCTTACCCTGCTCCCGCCTCTCCTCCTGCTCCCGCCTCTCCTGCTCCCTCCTCAGCTGCTGCTCTCGACTCTCCTTCTGCTCCAACCTCTCCTCCTGCTCCCGCCTCTCCTCCTGCTCCAGCCTCTCCTGCTGCTCCCGCCTCTCCTGCTCCCTCTTCAGCCGCTGCTCCAGCCTCTCCTCCTGCTCCCGCCTCTCCTGCTCCCTTCTCAGCTGCTGCTCCCGCCTCTCCTCCTGCTCCAGCCTCTCCTGCTCTCTCTTCAGCCGCTGCTCCAGCCTCTCCTGCTGCTCCAGCCTCTCCTCCTGCTCCCGCCTCTCCTCCTCCCTCCTCAGCTGCTGTTCTCGCCTCTCCTCCTGCTTCAGCCTTTCCTGCTCTCTCCTCAGCTGCTGCTCTCGCCCTTCCTCACGACTTTGCAGTTGCTGCTCGTCTTCGAAGCCCTGCCTGTTGCGCTGCCCAAGTTTCTCTTGCTTCTCTCTCTTCCTGTCTTCCTCAGTGAGTTCCCTCTCCTGCCTCGTCTGCCTGCGGCGTTGCCCTGGTTCTTCTAATTGTTGGTCTCTCGTCTCAAATCTCCTTTGATCTTCTTGCCTACGATCTTGTAACAGGTTCCCCTTCCCCTCACACTCTGCGCCCTTCTCATCTAGCCCTGAAGCCTGGCTAAGAGCGTAATAACAAGCTTGAGCCACCTTGAAAATGAACAGGAGGAATTCATTGAAATCCACACTCCCATTACTGTCACGATCCAGGAGTTCCAGGATTAGATCTACTGTCTCAGGGTCATGCGGTCTCTATAAAAAAATGAAAAAATTTTTACAGTGCCTTATAGGTAGCAAAATTTCACTTTCACACGCAAAATATTTAATTCTATGTGGGCATTCAAGAGACATTCAGAGCAATGAGAAAAATGGCTAGTCTTGTCCCCATGTTAAGTGTGAACACATTTTAAAGCATACATTCATTGGGATTTTTTGCACCTCAAAGTTTACTGCTAATCGAAATAATGCAGTTTAGTTGAGTGGATACAATGGAAGATTTGCAACACCCATGTCTGTGTGAAATAGCCAGTACTCATGATTTGATTTCTTTGCCATGTTTGAAAAAAGAAAACATTTATAATAACACATTTTAGCAGAGAAAAGGCTGATTTCAGTTCTTGAAATTTGGAAGCAAATTTAAGTCCCCCCACCCATCTAGTGTGATTTGACATCGTTGGTCATAATGTCCCAGGACCATCTCATTCACATTGCCATTGCCACCAGGTACATGAAATATTTGCTAGCAACATTTTCAGTATTCTGACTACAATTCCAATTATGTATCTTCAGACCCAGAAATGAATGGAGATGTAATGTATACATGTCCGTGATATAAAATAAACATAAAAATACTGTTCCTTTCTATTATCTCTCCTAAGAAGAAATCTCATAGCCCAAAATAAATAGATTTTCTTTTCTTGTTAGTTCTTACCTTAAGGACAGCCCCAAATTCCCTTTCAAGGAGGTTCTTTAGGTCTTTCTTGCTTAATGCAGCTCCATCACAATTATGTGAGGCATATTGATTGAAAACTTCAGTGATATTACAGATGCTTATCAGAAGTGGAGACATTTTTTCCTCCTTTCTTCAAGTAAACCTAGCACAACAAAATATAATTCAAAATAAAAACTCTGTTTTGGCACTTGGGAAGGTTTTGTTCACACTGTTTTACGAAGATTCATAAATGCTTTGACTCCACAGCAGTAGTTATTTTCAACCTGGACTTTCAAAGAATTTTATCTTTGAATATTGTATTCACAAAGGGGAAGAAAGATTCTGAGGAATCTCAAGTGAGAGACTCCTCTTCGGACTATGCTGTAGTCAACTTTTGATTGGCTTCCCAATCTGGATTATCCATATTCTTTCCTTCTCTCTTTCTTCCAGCTCCCCAGCATATTTCAGAGAAAACAGTGAAGACAGGGATGCAGAAATTTAGATTTTGTATGTTGTTATCCATAAACACCTTCTTGTAACATTGAGCAAAGAGGATAGATGAAAGTCAAAAGAAGAAGGGAGATGTGAGAATATTTGAGTATCTTAAAGTGGATAGAAGCCATGTACAGCTAATTGTGTCAGCAAAACATCTGGTAGCAAAACAATGAAAAGGGAACGTGAATTATCCCCAACCCTATAGTTCATATGAGATTTAGGAGTATAATTTATGTCATTAATTCTGAGATTACACACTACTTCTTCTAGCCAAGAGATGGCATTCTAAAACTTAGATATACCAATATGGAAAACAGTGCATGTTACCTGCTTCAACTTAGATATACTACATATAGTCAGATATTCAAATTGAAAGCTTCCAAGAGGCCCTTCCTCATTGGCTTCTAGAGTAAGCAGGCCAGATTTAACCCAGAAATCTTTTAATAATATTGTTCTTCTAGCTGGTTTTGTTATCTCAATAAACCATTTGAATCTTGGCATTATAAAAAACATTAGCTGGCAGTAGATTGATGTTAAAAGATTGATGGCTGGCTTTGCTGACTGGGCATGTATGGTGGTTCATCCAGATAACTTCTTTATTTCCTTCTCAACTCGAATACCTCAGATGCCATAATTGTGAAGATGCACCATATTAGGTAAAACCAATGTAAAAAGAGAAGAGAGGGTTGGAAAACTTTGGAGTTATCATCTTGAAGTTATTCACAAAGAGAAAGAAAGATTCTGAGGAATTTCAAGTGAGAGACTCATCTTCGGACTATCCTGTAGTCAACTTTTGATTGGCCACCCAATCTGGATTATCCATATCCTTTCCTCCTCTCTTTCTTCCAGCTCCCCAGCATATTTCAGAGCAAACCATGAAGAGAGGGGTACAGAGGAGCCCATAGTAGCCACATGTGATCACCTGCCCATGTGCAAAAGAATAGAGTTCAGAGCCTTAGGAGAAGGAACCATATCTCCCTTCTAATGGTGGCTTCGCCCATAAGAAGATGGATGGGATGGAGTTAGTGGGAGTTAGCCACCTCTGTAAGACACTGATCCCTTTTGGCACAGAGAAACTCCCCCCATACCCCAACATCTAAAATAGCTAGAAAAAATGGAGAATTGTACCGAAGATCATGATCCAACGAAATGGGACTTACCCACTTAACCAGAGGAAGAAGTCGAATGCTCGCTGACACCACTGGCAAGTGTACTGGTAACTGGAAGCTGGGCCTTTTATAGGAGTTTTAATTGTGCCCTGGAGAGCAACTTGGGAAGGAGACACCCATTCTGTGGGATGGCCTGATTCATTCCTAACCAAGCCCAGCTCCACCTCAGTCTCCACGAATGGCTTGTTTATCTCACTATTTGCTCACGTAGCTATTTGGCACGAGGTTCACAGACCTTGCCTCCTGACGGGGTACTGGCCCCACCTAATATGAAAGGGTAGATTATTTGGCAGAATCTCTAACTTTATTTATTTTTTTGAGACAATAATAAAAAAATGTTCAGTATCTTAATAGATTATGACTTTATTATAAGGAGTGACCTCTAAGCCATTTACTTTAGAAAACATACAAGTTCTAGGTTGGGATTAAACAAACTTTGAAATAAACTGATGAGAACTGATTATGTCCTCCATGGGATGTGACAGTCCATGGAGAGCTGTTCAAAAGCCATACCTGAAACAATTTTAGGATAATGGGAGAGATGTAAAGAATTAGTTAATTTCTTCTCTAAAATTCAAGTGGGAAAAAATTTTACATTTGTATTCTTTCATCTTCTGATAGGTTTCCTACAGGTTGGGGATTGTCTCCTCAGTAAACAATTTTGAGGGATACCCCAGAGATATGTTTTCATAAACTGTTCTTAGAAAACTCAAAATCTGTGAAATTTCATTGTTCGAGATATTACTTCTAAATGAAGTTTGCTCATTTCTGTTCACATTAACATATTGATGCCCCTGGGGAAGAAGACCTGGTGTAATGTGTTACTGTAGATGTAATCATCCTGCTTAGCCTAAGTCACTAATGATCATGACACCTGAACATTTGAGTCGGCTTCTTTTGGAAGCGCATTAAGGTAATCGGTCATTCTAGCCCATTATATCCATCAGGGCTTTCTCAACCTTGGCCATCATTTGCAAATCTCAATGCTATTTTATTGTAAGGATTTGGATTTTGTCCCTGGCTGTCAGTGACTCCCATCCTTACATTTCAGACTACATGAAACTTTGGTTCATAATAGGTTTATGGGAGCTATTAAATGATCCAGTGGCTTCTCTGCATATCCATCTCTTCTTTTGTCCAATAGTGTGGCAAATATTGTTTATCTGCATTTTGAGAAGACCATAGGGTCCTTCGGTGGTACATGAAAATTTGGAACCTAAACCTTGGTGGCTATTTCTTTATGTGCAGATTGGTCCAAGTGATAGTGGAGTTAAATTCTATTTTCCCCTCATTTGCTGCCATCCCAGATGTGGGGCATAGGAGAAGGTAAAGTGACAGGATGGGATGACAGTTGTAACCCGGGTTCACTTCTGCTTCTTTAAGGACTTTGGCACTGAAGTCTGTGATCTGGGAGTTTTCTAGAACTGTTAAAACTGTCATTATTTCTTAGGCTCAACTGGCAAACTCTATGCGGCAGCTCCTTAGTGAAAGATGAAGAATTCTCTTTTCTCCCTCTCTAATGAGGGTTCAATACAGTCTGAATCTTTGGATTTGAGGATAGGGCCATCATGAGCACTGACACACTGTGGCCACAGTCATCATGGACACCCACACTCTCACAGGTGGCACTGGCTTTTGTGTGAGTGTCCCTCAACGAATAACCCGAGCAAGCCCTCCTTTATGCTTCTGTTTCTGCTCCTTTGGAGAACCTCAGCCCAGATGGTGGGATGCACATGTGTGACTGCCTTACCTTTCTTTAGTGAATATACTTAGTACTGGACATTTATTAGGTTCCATGAGAATAAAGTAAAGATACTATTAATACTTCTAAAATCATAGTTGATATGCTGGTTTCTCTTCAGAGCTTTGGAAAATGCTTACAATTGCATTCACAATATCAGAAAAACTCTTTCTTTTCTCTGAATGAAGCTAGGTCTTAAATCCAATGATGACTGTCTTACCCACTCTTATTTAAAGTCTGTATAATATAAGGGAACATATTTTAAAGCCTACACAAACCTAAGTGAATTGGCTTATCTCCCTTTTTGCTGTTGGTACATTATTAGAAATGTTGTAAGTAGATTCAAATGCTAAATTCTAAAATTAGGATTGATACTCTCCTAATGAAGTGACTGTCATTACTACGTAATCGTCTTGTATTAATATTTTACAGGGTGTTATTATTTGAGAGTATCATTTTAATAGGGGTTCTTGACCTTTGGTTTGAACAGGGAAATAGTTTTCAATGTTCTCTATTTCCTTAAAAGATTAGTCAATGCCAGAGAACATAGAGAATTATCAAATCCTAACAAATTGATTCTATTTTTATTTAAGAACAATTAGGATTCCTTGAAATGTAGTAGTGTCCACTTATTGTGGTTCATCAGAAAATAACATTGTTTTTGTAATCTGAAGAACTTCGTGTTTTTCTAGACAAAGCATTTCTTTATCTCTTTTGTTTTTAAGGCTGGAGACTGAGGAACTGAGAGGTTAGAGAACATTACTGAGTGGTCCAGGAATGACCCACGTGCCCCTGCTTCATTTCTTTAAGAATGTTGTCCTTTATCAATTGGCTAAAAAGTCCATCAGAATGACACTGGTTCCTAACTTTGAGATTTGAACTCTTTATTATGGGGGAATTAAAAAGAGAAAATAAAATTTATATTACTCAGATTCTTTAATATTACAGTTATCGTGAACTGCTGAAATCTTTGGAGGCTCTGCTAGATTAACAAACAAAGAACTAAGAAAGGATTAGATTTTTCTTTATCTAATTCGAGGGCTTATTTTAGATGGCTTTGAAATAAGTAAGACTCTTTGTTAAGCTCTCCAAACATCTCTTCAATGAAGATTTTTTTTTTTTTTTTTTGTAGAGACAGAGTCTCACTCTATTGCCCTCAGTAGAGTGCTGTGGAGTCACAGCTCACAGCAACCTTCAGCTCTTGGGCTTAGGTGATTCTCTTGCCTCAGCCTCCCAAGTAGCTGGGACTACAGCTGCCCACCACAGCGCCCGGCTAATTTTTGATGCAGTTCGGCCAAGGCTGGGTTTGAACTCACCACCCTTGGTATATGGGGCCGGTGCCCTACTTGCTGAGCCACAGGTGCTGCCCTTCAATGAAGACTTTTCTTTAAAATTATGTATTTAATCTTTCAAGTTTTCCTGTTGTTCCCTCTTACTCATTTACCTGGGACCTGCTGTCTGTCAATCTAAAACCCAGTATCATTTCTTTGATTCCCACAGAAGTTCCATCCCCTCTCCAAAGCCTTCTTTGTCCTTTAAATGCAATGATCTTCTAATTAAAAAGTGTGTGTAGTCAATATCACACAACCTAGGCCTAGCGTGCAATTTTCACATTCTCTAATTTAATGGATAGCTCTTTTGTCTTCTAAATCAGGTTTTAAGTTCCTTGAAGGTAGTTTTTATTTCTCCTGGGTGTTTAATAAAATCCTTATTGATATGATATAATTTTATTGCATCATGACAGTTTAAACAGCCAACAGGTCAGAATGAGATGAATCGCGTGATCTGGGATGGACTGTCCACTGGTAGTGGATGAGGGTACACAGCATCATGGCAGTCAGCCCTTCTGGGCCTCTTTCTAGTTTCACCACTTACAGGACAGGTGACAGAGGAGGTGGTGCTTCCACCCTCTTCTGCCTATGCCCATCACTTTATCCTCTGTTAAATGAAGAACTGTAAGATATGAATCCCTTCCTCAGAGGGGAGCTGTGATAATTACAGCTTGTAAAGCATTTTGTGATTCTTAGATATAAAAGGGCTAATTATGATCATTAATAATTCTTAATTTTTATCTTCTTTAAGGTAAATTATCCTTACTTTAATTACATCTCCACCCTGGTGGTAATTATACCTCTGAGAGTCAGCAGATGCTTTCCTCTTACGTCATGCCATGCAGGGTGACTGGGCACAAATGCTCAGAGAGGGCATTTCTACCTTCTATCTGCTCCCACTGTCAACTACAGTACAGAGGACAGAAGCTTTATTTGTTGTTTAAACTGGTTATAGATCTCAAGTGACTGGTTTTTCTCTTCTATAACTGTACTTTTATCCTACCCAGTGGCTCCTCAATTTCACAGAGGTTTGAGATTTGTCAAAAGACACTAAATGGGACAAATGAAGCCAACTTTTGTAATTTGATGAGTTTATGAATGAAGGAATTAGGCCTCTTTGACTGGGTTGCAGAGACTTTATGGTATCTATAATAAAAGGATCTCAGCTGTCATGCGAAAGAATGACCATAGCTCTTTAAGAATAGAGTTGCTGTATGTTCTTCTTGGAGTTAGATTTGTTTCTAGTCAAGTGTTAAGCCACTTTTCAGGATGAGGGAAGAGATTTGTGTCTGAAGAATTGAAGAAAAATTTTTTTGTTGTTGTTGAAAGAGATTTTGCTTCTGAGAAAAGATATACCATACAGGAGGTTGGAAGCTGAGGCTTCATACATCTTTATTGTGGGAATAAAGGTTATGGCCTCCCAAATGTGGAAAAGAACACAGGCAGGCATGTGCCAGTCTGTCTTGGAATTTTTTTCTCTAGGCCCAGACATCCAATAACTACCTGATATCATGATCCAGGTATTGAGTCCTAACCTTGGGTGCATCAGCGCTGTGAGTCCTACCAGAAGTAAGGATGGAGGTGGAATAAGGTAGGAGGGTGGGTGGCAATGTTGAGAGTGCTTGGTGGCTTTCTTTCTGGCCTTTCCCCTCAGAGGGGTGCATGTTTCTCTGAAGCTCTTCCTTCTCTCTTTCTCCTACCCCCAGCAGCCTTCTTTCAGTTTCTTTTCTTTCCTCATTTCCTCTTTTCTTCTTCTTTTTAATTTCCTTTTCCCTGTCCTACCCTCAAAAACATTAAAAACTCAGGCAGGCAAATAGGATAATAATGAAGAAACTTTGAGGGGATCAGTCAAGGTTCTTGTCCCTTGGCCTCCAGTGAGTATCAGACTGAATTCACAGCTTCAGAAAAGAAGCAGAAGATGGTGTATGTTTCTTATTTCTTCCCACATGACTTTGGCTCATAAGCATTACCGAGCCCTCTGTTCTACTTCAAGCATGTTTCCAGGTAACAGAGGCATTTCATACCTCTTAATGATTTGGAGTGGGAGACGTTGCAATCAGAAATGTTTTAGTCAAAAATAAGATTATATATTAAGACTATATATATAAGACTATATATTAACATATATATAACTGTTGTTATATATTAACATATATAGTCTTATATATATATTCTCTTGTGTATGCTAACTTTTTAATAAGAATATATATATATATTTATATACATATGTGTATTATATATGGTTACTGATAGGGATAGAGTTGGGGAAGTGTCATTTTACTATACACTTTCTTATACTTTTTGATATTTGAGCCACATTAATGTGTAATCTATTAAAATTAAATACATTGAATTTATTTTTATTTATTTATTTTTTGAGACAGAGTCTCAAGCTGTTGCCTTGGGTAGAGTGCCATGGTGTCATAGCTCACAACAACCTCCAACTCTTGGGCTCAAGTGATCCTTTTGCTTCAGTTTTCTATTTTAGTAGAGATGGGGTCTCACTCTTGCTCAGGCTGGTCCTGAACTTGTGAACTCAGGCAATCCACCCCTCTCGACCTCCCAGAGTGCTAGGATTACAGGTGTGAGCCTTGTGTCTGGCCTAAATACATTGAATTAAAAAAAAAATTAATTTCAAGACAAAGATGATTAAACAAAGAGATAACCACCAGAATATCAGCAGAAATTAAAAATTTCACTCTAAGACATACATGAGCTGAAATGAGAATTTGTATGAGTCAATGCTCATAGAAGTCAAAAATGTATTTTATTTACTCAGTTTATTTTGCATTGGACAGGGCATGCAGCTTAATAAATTTTTTTAAGTGTGATAAAGTTAAATAGCCCTTAGGAATTTTAAACCTTAGAACTCATGAAAGTGGTTCTATAATAAACATTAGTGTTAGCCTTTTAGCTATTTTGTCAGATGTGTGATTATAACTTTTCAGATTTTCTTTTTGAGGCTTTTCCTTATCTGTAGATGAAGAGCGCTGTGGATGCTGATTCTCTGGTGTTTGGCAAAGCCTGGCCCTGGGCCCTCAGCTGACTTATGGTCAGCTCTTGGCAAGAGGGTGGACCATTAAAGGCTCATGTATAACCACATCTTTTAAAAATATTTTCCAGATTACAAAAACAAGTGCATTTTAGTGGATCTTTGGAATGGACTGTATCCTACAGGTGTTACAAATTGAGAATAATTGCAACTTTTCATAGGGCAAAAGTCAATTTTTCCAATAGATTTGCAGTCTCTTCTTTCAGGGCCTACATATTTCAAAATCAGTTTTTGAAGTCCCCTTTGTCATATTTTTCAAGGTGAAAAACTCTTTGGAAGACTCTGGATACAAGTCCTAGGACACTGATCTCATCCTTCTAGATAACTTATCTTCATTTGTTCTGTGAACATCCACGGTGCTTTGCTTTTCAGCTAATCAAAAACTCTCATTAAGAACCTGATAAGTGGGAAGTGCCAAGCAAGGAGAAAGGAAATAGAGGTTTGGAACAGTCCAATCCCAAGCATTCAGAGGGCATGGCATAGTTATGGGGTCTGATATAATCCATGAGTGCTCAACAAGTTAAAAGAGACAGGGACTGCTGTTGGAAGAAGTAGCTTGGGAGGGATTCAGGGGGCAGATGGGACTTGTTCTAGATGGAGTGAGTGGATTCAGGCAGGCCACGTAGAACAGAGGCATTCTAGGCAGTGTGAGGAAAGACGAAGAGTAGAAGTGAGCAAAGTATGTTTTAAGAAAAAGATAGTTAACCATTCAGACTATATGGAGACTTTATCACTTTTTAACAAAGGGCTGTGTCTCCTTGGTCCTTTCAAAGGTTGACTTCATGGAAGAGGATGTTGGTTTCAACCATCCAGACATTTATTTAGGAAGGAATTGAATATAATAAGTTGTGGGTTCCATGAAAGCAGATTCCACGTCTATTGTGTTTGTTGCTGTATGTAAATGACATGACCAGAAAGTAGCCCTGTAGAGTTTCAATGAAATCATTTTTTGGTAGAAAAGGTACAATTGAGAGAAGTCCCAACACACTGTAAGACAGTGGAAGGGCACAATTTTGTTTTTAAATCTTTCTTAGAGTACTGAATGGTTGGCTAGGTTGTCAGGACACAAGTGGGAGTGAGGGCAGAGAGAGCAGGAGTAGTGACATTGAACATCTAAGACACACACGCAAACTATTAACCCACTCTGGACAGTATTCACTAGTGAAGAAAACCAGAAAAAAAATTATCTTAGTTCTTTCTACACTGGCCTGGTCAGTGCTATTTTGGAGATTAAAAATAGAGGTTGGGGAAAACAAAGTATTTTTACCGTGGGGTTGGTTTCATATCTGTATCTTAAAAGCAATTCTAAGGGCATCACCTGAGCTGGTCTGAGCTTCCTCTGCTGCTATTATTCAAATGAGGACTTGAATAAGCAGAATTTGCCTCAGTGAGAAATTTGCCTGGGGCACTAGCCTTGGTGAGGTTAAGTGAACTGGTTTTGCCCATATTTAGCCAATGGTTCATAAAAGAGGCCTATCTTTCTAATCTAAGCAAATGACATATTTCATCCTGATCCTCTGTACTCAGCATCATATGATCTATTCAATCTAATCAAATTTATTGGCACTGGCCCAGGTATTGAGAACTCAAAGATACCAGAGATACCTAACCCTAACCTCTGTCTTGCATCTCGAGTTTAGTGGGGAGAATTTTGGCTTATAGGACATGGTGGTGGGGAGTCTGTTTTTTGTTGTCATCATCATTATTATCACTGTAAGCCAGATGCAATAGTAACTGTTGTCTCCCATTTAATTCTTACAACAATGTTGTGTAGTAAGCATTATTCACATTTTGTAGGTGGGGAATTGAGACTTTGAGCTGCTAAGTAACTTACCAAAGGTCAAAGAATTTGGCAAGTGGCAGAGCTGAAATTTAAGTCCAGATCTATCAGCTTCTAAAAGCATACTAACCATCATACGATATTATTCCTGTAATTCTTTGCTGCCTGGGTGGAGCTGACAAGGCCCTGACATGGAAAGCCCCAGCTAAGAGATGTTCCCTTTACCCTCCCCCACACCATAGTTCAGCTAGTGCTTTCATCCCCTCTGATGTGGTTAGGAAGGACCTATGCTATACAGAGGGGAGCCATCTGCAGCAGCTGCCAGTTTCAGCCACAGGGAGTGGAGGTTCACAATCTTTATTAAGAGACTGGGAGGATCTTATCTCTAATGAAACATAGCGATGATTAGATCAAGACAGCTTGACTTCAGTAATGTTTTTCCCCTGACAACTTGGTGTGAAGAAACCAGAAGGGGCCAAGACCAGTTTGTGCAGCTGATGAAGGCATGGGGCAGTGTGAGACTTGTTATCAAATACCAGTATGGTGACTGCTAGCTGTCATGTGCAGACCTTGCAGACTTCTAGCTACGGCTTGATTATAATCATTAAGTTTTTACAGAACACTGAGTGTATTGCAAAGGGTTTTATGATCCCCTTTTTATTAGGTGTTCCTCATTCGGCTTAGCCTGACAGGAAGGCTGCCGCCTCCACTCTACTGGTGTGGAAACCCGGTCACGGTGGGGTTAAGTTGCCTGCCAGAGGTCACCCAGCGGCTAAGCTGGGATTCCAACGTGGCTGGGCTGGCCAGTGAAGTCTGCTTTGTTGGGTCAATCTGTTACTGTGAGAACCATGGAATGTTAGAGCTAATGAAATGATTGATACCTTGGGACTCTGAAAGATTGTAGGATATATGGTTTGAAATTTGTGTTTTGTTTCCCAAGGTGAATTTTGGTGTGGGTGTCAAGAATTTGATGAATCCAAAGTAGAAGAGTTCAGTCATTCCTTTCCTTTATCTGGGTTCTCCCTTGTTTATGTACCATCTTATCTTTTCTTTACTCTTCCATAGAAGAATTTGGTCCTGAACAAGTGATTCCAAGCTCCAGGCATTTAGAGAAGGGTATGGGTGGTGGGTGGTTCTGATCTGTGCAAGAGCTCAAGGTAGCTCCCTTTTGCTTGGAGATGGCGTTATGATGTCTTCTTATACTACATGTAAGGTTTTTAATTAAAGCACTAGTTTCATGGGCTCTTCTTAGGTTTTCAGCCTCTGATTTTAATTAATTTGGGAACTTTGGGTTAAGCAAATTGAAACAAGTTATTTATTATTCTTGTGCAGCACGACTTTTCAGAACATTTAGTATGCACTTTAAGTTTCTATAGGAGGACTCTAGCATAGGGCACTTCTGAAACTCATGGATTACTGACTGTTTTTCCCCTAATAAAGTTTTGGCTGGTGACCTTATATAGAATACCCCTGAGAAAATGAAACTGAGTTATTTCCTGTTTAAACATGCTTCAGACAGTCCCCTTGCTTGTTTCTGTGGCTCCTCACTTTTCTTCATTTTGTTCCCATGGAACAGGAGAAAATGCTCCTTTTTTTTTTTTTTTTTTTTTTAGACAGAGCCTCAAGCTGTTGCCCTGGGTAGAGTGCTGTGGCATCATAGCTCACAGCAACCTCCAACTCCTGGGCTTAGGGGATTCTCTTGCCTCAGCCTCCCAAGTAGCTGGGACTACAGGTGCCTGCCAAAACGCCCGTGAATTTGAACCCGCCAGTTCAGGTGTATGTGGCTGGTGCCATAGCCACTTGAGCCACAAGCGCCCAGCCGAGAAAATGCTCCTTTTTCAATTCTCACAGGAAGCATAGATGGAATATCTTCCCTATTACATAAACCACTTAGGTATGAACTTGGACCCAAAGCCAAGAAAATAGGTGCTCTGCTTAACTAAACTTTTCTTTTTGGCCCTGCCCCATTATACCAACTGTAATGTAATAGTGAGTTTTGATTATAAGCTGTGTGTTGGGACATAAGTTACTATAGAGATCTCAAGAGCACATGGGTTGTAACTATATTATGGACAATTTATTAAAATTGTTTGTACATGTGTTCAACGTAATAAGAACGGCCTTGTGCTGTCCCCACCAAATCTCCTCCAAGAACTATGTGCTTGTGATCTTTTTGTGTATAAGATAGTGTCAGGGTATAGAATGTGTCTTCTTTAAGACTTGTTAATTTTTTAATAGATTCTGGCTGGCTGTGTAGCAAATTGAGAGCCCTACGGTCCCTATACTGTGCACCCAGCTTTGAAGTTCATATTCTCTGTATGAGTCAATTAAACTCTCTGAGCCTCAGCTATCTATATAAAAATTATAATAATGACTCCTGCTTCCTCTCTGGGGTGGGTTATGAGGTGTGCTGAAATAAATGAGATCACAAATTGATGGAGGCCTAAACTAAGGTGAAGTACTTCGATTTTATAGGAAAAAAAAAAGAGGAGAATTCATGAGTTTCTTCACATTCTTTTCATTTCTTTAGCCTCTGAATGCGGAATCCTGGTAATAAATCTATGGAAAAAGAAGTGAGGTCAGGAAGAAATTCCTGTGTGAGTAGCTGGTGGGGCCTTCCTGCTGTCATAGAGCTTCACATGGAATGTTGCCCTCCTGGAAACCATGGTAAATGTTGTGAGTTCTGTGCTCTCTTTCTTTATCTATCAATTGGTAATCAGTTTCTGGTGTAGTGGGGTGTTCACTTTGATTACTTAATATTTTTGCATTAAATCTTTTTCCTTCTGTGTGTCATGATTCAGGGAAAAATTTCTTCATTAAACCTTAGGGACATACACTTGTTGAAATTGAAAGGTGTTGCTGGATATTTTTGTATTCTTCCATTGGTCATTTCTTACCATGTGCCCAGGAAATCCAAGACTAGTGTCTTAGGATATTCTTTATCTCAGATCATCACATTCTGACATCTCAGCAGCTTTGTGCTGTCAAGAGCCCAAAATTATTTCAGCTTTCTGTTGTACTTACATTATCATGGTGCCCATTTTCAGAGGATGAGATGGAGGTGGACGTTGGCAGGACTTGCCTAAGTCCTTAGGGTGACTCAGGAATACAAGGGAGAATGAGGAATGTTGAGTGAGAATTTTTTCCCTCCTGACCTCACTCCCAGACTCCATGCCTTCAAGCCCATTTCTTCCCATGGACCTGCCTGCTCAGAAATCACGTTACAAAGCTGATTTGTTGGCCTCTCTCATCCATTGTTAATCTTTGATGTCATTCATTTATCTAAAGCATCAATTACCCCATTTTCTTCTTGTAGTTCTCACTTGCTTGCCAAGAATTTTCCCCTCTTTTTCTACTGAAATACTAATAAAAATTTCAGTAAGTGCAATGCTTTACTTACCTTAACTTCTCTTGCTTTTGGTCCTAGTGTCAGAGACTTGGAATTGTATCACATAGGGATAATTGTAGAGTGATTGCTCAAAATGGAAGGAAAATTATAGTTTATTAAATGCCTTCCATTTGTCATGCTGTATATAAGATACAAAAATAACATAATAAACCAGATTGTAGAATACATATTTTGTATTTGCAGAAACTGAGGCATCAAAAGGCCAAATGACCTGCTAAAGGTCATGTGACAGCGAAGGG
>CAUYRH010007316.1:0-28052 GCA_963574655.1 Perodicticus potto
AGAAAACATGTTCCTTTCTCCCCACATCTGCTCCAGCATCTGCAATTTTGAGATTTTGTGATATAGGCCATTCTCACCGGAGTTAGATGGTATCTCAGGGTGGTTTTAATTTGCATTTCTCTAATAATTAGGGATGATGAGCATTTTTTTCAAGTTTTACTGGCCATTCATCTGTTGTCTTTAGAGAAGATTCTATTCATCTCTCTTCCCCAGTGATGTATGGGATTCTTGGTTTTCTTTTTGTAGATTAATTGAAGTTCTGTATAGATCCTGGTAATTAAACTTTTGTCAGATTCAAAATGTGCAAATATCCTTTCCCATTGGGTAGGTTGTCTATTTGCTTTGGTTGTTGCCTCCTTGGCTGTGCAGAAGTTTTTCAGTTTAATTAAGACCTATTTGTTTATTGTTGCAGTTGTTGCTATTGCTATGGCAGTCTTCCTCACAAAGTCTTTCCCCAGGCTAATATCTTCCAGTGTTTTGCCAATTCTTTCTTTGAGGATTTTTATCCTCTCATGCCTTAAATTTAAGTCCTTTTTCTATCTTGAATCAATTTTTGTGAGTGGAGAAAGGTGCACATCCAGTTTTAATCTTTTACATATGGATATCCAATTCTCCCAGCAACATTTATTGAATAGGGAGTCTTTCCCCCAGTGAATGCTCTTGTTTGGTTTATCGAAGATTAGATAACTGTAAGTTGTTGGATTCCTTTCCAGGTTTTCTATACAATTCCAAGTATCTCTGTCTCTATTTTTGTGCCAGTACCATGCTGTCTTGACCACTATGGCCTTGTAATACAGCCTAAAATCTGCCACAGTGATATCCCTGGCTTTGTTTTTATTACTAAGAACTGCCTTAGCTATATGGGTTTTTTTTCTGGTTCCATACAAAACACAGAGTCTTTTTTTCCAGGTCTTAAAAGTAGGATGTTGGTATTTTAATTGGGATGGTGTTGAATCGGTAAATTGCTCTGGGAAGTATAGACATTTTAACAATGTTGATTCTTCCCAGCCATGAGCATGGTATGTTCTTCCAATTGTTAAAGTCCTCTGGTATTTCCTTTCTTAGGGTTTCATAATTTTCTTTAAAGAGGTCTTTCACTTCTTTTGTTGGGTACATTCTTAAGTATTTCATTTTCTTTGGGGCTATGGTGAAGGGAGTTGTGTCCTTAATTAACCTCTCATCTTGACTGTTGTTGGCATATACAAAGGCAACTGACTTGTGGACATTGATTTTATATCCTGGGATATAACTGTATTTTTTGATGACTTCCAAGAGTCTTGTAGTTGAGTCTTTGGGGTTCTCTAAGTATAAGATCATATCATCAGCAAAGAGGGAGAGTTTGACCTCCTCTGCTCCCATCTGGATGCCCTTTATTTTCTTGTCTTGTCTAATTGTATTGGCTAGAACTTCCAGCACTATGCTGAATAGCAGTGGTGACAGAGGACAACCTTGTCTGGTTCCAGTTCTAAGAGGAAAAGCTTTTAGTTTTACTCCATTCAGTAAAATATGAGCTGTGGGTTTATCATAGATAGCCTTGACCAGTTTAAGAAACATGCCACCTATACCTATACTCTTCAGTGTTCTAAGTACAAAAGGATGCTGAATTTTATCGAATGCTTTTTCTGCATCTATTGAGAGGATCATATAGTCTTTAGTTTTACTACTGTTGATACAGTGGATAATGTTTATGGACTTTCGAATATTAAACCAACCCTGCATCCCTGGGATGAAACCTACTTGATCATGATGTATGACTTTTTTTTTTTCCAGTTTTTTTGGCCAGGGCTGGGTTCGAACCTGCCACCTCTGATATATGGGGCCGGTGCCCTACTCCTTGAGCCACAGGTGCCGCCCCGATGTATGACTTTTTTGATAATAAGCTATAATCTATTGGCCAAGATTTTGTTGAGAATTTTTGCATCGATATTCATTAGTGTAATTGGTCTGAAATTCTCCTTTTAAGTTGGGTCGTTACCTGGTTTTAGTATCAGGATGATCTTTGCTTCATAAAACATATTGGGGAAGATTCCTTCCTCCTCAATTTTTTGGAATAATTTCTGTAGTATAGGAATAAGCTCTTCTTTGAAAGTTTGATGAAATTCTGGTGTGAAGCCATCCAGACCAGGACATTTTTTTTGTTGGGAGTTTTAATTGTTTCTTTGATCTCAGTGCTTGAAATTGGTCTGTTCAGGAGATCTATTTCATCTGGGCTAAGTCTAGGGAGAGGGTGTGATTCCAAATATTGATCCATTTCCTTCACATTGTCAAATTTCTAGGCATAAAGTTTCTGGTAGTATTCAAAGATAATCTCTTGTATTTCTGTAGCATCAGTTGTTATTTCCTCTTTATCATTTCTGATTGAGATTACTAAAGATTTTAGCTTTTTATTTCTAGTTAGTCTGGAAAAAGGATTATCTATTTTATTTATTTTTTCAAAAAACCAACTCCTTGTTTCATTAATTTTCTGAATAATTCTTTTGTTTTCAATTTCATTGATCTCTGATTTAATTTTGGATATTTCTTTTCTTTTGCTGGGTTTAGGCTTAGATTGTTCTTCTTTTTCCAATTCCATCAGGTGGCTTGTGAGTTTGTTTACACACTCTCTTTCTGTTTTTTGCATGTAGGCTCCTAAGTGATAAATTTTCCTCTCAGGACTGCTTTTGCCGTATCCCATAGGTTTTGGTTGTTTGTGTCTTCATTGTTGTTATACTAAAGGAAGCTAATGATTTCCTTTTTTATTTCTTCCTGCACCCAAATGTCATTCAGCATAAGGTTGTTTAACTTCCTTGCCTTTGGGTGAGGTTGAGCATTTTTGTTGGAGTTGAGTTCCACTTTTAGTGCCTTGTGGTCTGAAAAGAATCAAGGTAGAATTTCAATTCTTTTGATGCTGCTAAGGTTTGTTTTGTGTCCTAGGATATGATCAATTTTGGAGAATGTTCCATGGGACGATGAGAAGAATGTATATTCTATATCTTTGGGATGGAGTGTTCAATATACATCTATCTAGCACAGTTGTTCTAAAGTCTCATTTAAATCTCTAATATCTTTATTTAATTTCTGTTTAGAGGATCTGTCCAGGAACACTTCTACACTGCTGGTGGGACTGCAAAATAATACAGCCTTTTTGCAAGGAAGTATGTAGAAAGCTCAAAGAACTCAACCTAGACCTCCCATTTGACCCTGCAATCCCATTACTAGGCATCTATCCAGAAGAAGAAAAAAAAAACTTTTATTATAAAGACACTTGTACTAGGCTGTTTATCGCAGCCCAATTTACAATTGCTAAAATGTGGAAATAGCCTAAATGTCCTTCAACCCAGGAATGGATAGGTAAGCTATGGTATATGTATACCATGGACTAATACTCAGCCATCAAAAACAATGGAGACTTTGCAGTGTTTATACTAACTTGGATGGAGGTGGAACACATCATTCTTAGTGAAACATCACAGGAATGGAGAAGCATGAATCCTATGTATTCAACTTTGATTTGAGGACAATTGGTGACAATTAATGACACAGTGGGGCATGGGGGAAGGAGAGAGCAGACAGAGAGAGAAGGAGGGAAGGGGTGAGGGAAAGAAAACAAAAAAAAGGAAAGAAAATAGTGACTAATTTTCACATAAATTGGATTCAACTTTGACCAAATTACTTTGCTTAAACATTAATTTTTGATTCAACTTGTTAATATGTTGTTTAGGATATTGTATCCTCACTTATAAGTATATTATGTTTGTAATTTCCCTTTATAATAATATATTTTCTCCAATTTCAATATCAGGTGTATCCAGATCAAGTAGAATGATTTTGAAATATTTCTTCTTTTTCTATTGTCTATAAGATTTGGCATGATCTGTTTTTTAAAACTCTTCTTTACTTTTATTTATATAATATTAGTTGTCTATTTTTTGAGATTTTGCAGAAAAAATAAGAAGTTAACTGATGACTTCATACTGAGCCTCACAGTCAAAGCACTCTATAATGTCTTAATTGGCAATGTGAACATTACATTCTTGGCATTATTATTACTAACATTGCTTAATATTTCAATGCAGTAATCGTCTGTTTTCTTTTCTGAATGTATTTATCTTTGTTCATTCTTTTTTTTTAATAATTTTATTAAATAATAATTGTGTACATTGGTGCAATCATAGGGCAGAATGTGCTTCATATACAACCAGAAACATTTTGATCATACTGTGAGAGATAGCCCTCATAGCATTTTCTTAATCACTATATAAAGACATTGATACACTACATTTAATAAGTTTCACCAGTATCCTACTAAGATGCACCGTAGGTGTGATCCCACCAATTGCTCTCCCTCCACCCATCCGCCCCCCTCCCCTCCCCTTCCTTTCCCTTTATTATAGCACAAGAATATCTTCGTTCATTCTTTATGTGGTTTTTGTTTCTAGTCCTTATCTTAAACATTGTTATTGTTATTAAATTTTAAGCCTTTTAAATTCTGTGAGGGCAAAAAGTGGAAACCTAATTAACACATGTATATGTATTTAAAAATTAAAAAAAGAAAAAAGACAAAAAAGAAAAAGAAAACATCAATCTCATTTAAGATTGAAGTGTAAAGTTCGAATTCCTCTTCCAGAGAGTGATTACATTGTTTATAAAATAGAATGAGAAGCAAATCTTTCTAGAAAAGAAGAATAGGAATTGGGAGGGTTTTTTGTTTTTTTAACTATAAATCAACAAGAAAAATCATGTGGTTAGCCCATGTCAGAATTTGCATTCTGGCTAACAGAATTTATTGAGTTAGAAAGGGCAAAATGTCTTTTTTTTTTTTTTTTGCAGTTTTTATCTGGGTCTGGGTTTGAACCCACCACCTCCAGCATATGGGGCCGGCTCCCTACTCCTTTGAGCCACAGGCGTCACCCTGGGCAAAACATCTTAATTAAAGTTTTCATAAAGAGGCATTGTTTTGAATCTATGCCATTTAAAAACTACCAAGATTGTTTTGGATAATGAAATAAAGCATTTGCTAATTGTTTATTCAGTTAAATTCAAATATTATATGCATGCATGTACATATATACTTAGTATACAAGAGAGGCAGAGAGAGAAGGAAGGAATACACTTTGCACTAAGTTCTACGCTAGTGAGCAGGCCTTCCTTCAGGAACCTTGGTGCAGAGTAGAGAAAGCCAGGGTAAGTAAAGTACATAAAGTAGGATGTATAAACACAAAAGGTGGCACAATCACCTTTCCGAAAGACGTTGGTGGCTTGTAATCATAAACTGGATCTAACAGGATGTAATTTAAAAGTAAAATAAATTAGTGTTTTACTCAGATTCCTCACAGTAATTAAAATTTTGTAGGAAATGAAAAACTTGACTTACCAGGTGTAAGAAGAAATATCCAGGCTAGCCACAGTGGCTCATGCCTGTAATCCTAGCTCTCTGGGAGGATAAGGTGGAAGGATTGCTTGAGCTCAGGAGTTTGAGACCAATCTGAGACAGAGTGAGACCCTATCTCTACTGAAAACAGAAAAATGTATCAGGGTGTTATGTTGAGTGCCTGTAGACCTATAGTGCCCACTATTCAGGAGGCTGAGGCAGGAGGATTGCTTGAACCCAGGAATTGGAGGCTGCAGTGAGTTATGTTGATGCCACTGCACTCCAACCTGAGCAACAAAGTAAGATTCTGAGAAACAAACAAGCAAAGATCCTGCGATCAAAAACAACGGTAGCCATCTTTTTAAAATACCGCTTCTATTATAGTTCCTGGTTTAAAGTAGATCTTTAATAAGTATCTGTTGAATTAACTTGGATCTTGTTTAGGGAATATTCACAGTAATAAGCCTAATAAAGTGGAGAGAGCAAGGTGATCAAAAAAGTCAACATAAAAAAGTTAATGGGATCTTCATTGTACTGGTGGAAAGAGGAAATTTATCTTCTCGCTCAATATTTTTGGTCGGGGCAAACTTAGTTCACCATTTTTAGCTCTGGAGCTGTACTTTAATGGCAGAGAGACAAAGTATCATGTGAAGAAGATGAACAGCAAAGGTACTGAAGAACTCAAAACTACATCTCAAAGAAACAGGTGAAAGATGCTAATTTTTAACTTGGAAAAGAGACCATGCTCTTAATTTTAGACATATGAAATATAATAGTAATATGTTATCATTTATTAAGCAGCTACTATCTTGCCCATCTCATTTAATCCCTCTAGTAGACATAGTCAGTATGACTAACCTTTGTTTCTAACTAATGAGAAAACTGTCACTCAGTAAGGGAAAGTAACATATCCAAGGCCGGGCCTTATTACACCGTGTGCTTTTGTCTTCCCTGTGAAGTAAGCACAGCTGCCTCCATGGGTCCTCTGGGGAGTGAATGAATGGCAGACAGCTTTCAGCTCAACGCAAGAGACTGAGCTATTACTTCATAGGAGAGTAGGTTTTAAGACATTTTTTGTTAGTCTCTAGGAAATCTCTAACATTTTATTGCTGAAATTATACCCTCTAATATGAAAGGATAAAAATAATACTGAACATTGGGAAAATAACCCGTGATTAATACACTTTACCTATGAGTTATCCGTTTTCAAGACAAATGCCTAAAAATAATACTGGAAATAAATGTTCCTTCTAAGCTTCCCCCTTCTCTGCTCCTCAAGATTGTAGTTATCCTTCTACAACCAGCTGGGGATGTAGATTTTCAATGTTTGTGGTTGAAAGATGAATACGTCCACAGTACAGGCATGAACGGAAATGAGAATTACTTCAGAATTAGTATTAACTTGACAAAAATAAACCTAACTCCTCTAGTATTTACAAATTTATTTTTTAAATAGAGGCCCTTGTGAACTTAGATGTAAAATTTAAAACTGCACCAGTGTTCTTCAAAGACCTTGTTGCAGCCTCTCCAACTCCAGGCACCTACGTGGCTCCTCCCAGAATTTTGACACTTGAAAACAAACAGAAATAAAGCAAATTGTGTTTGGTCTGAGCAGCTTTCTCCTCAGAAGCACGCGTCTACTTGGGAAGTCTGGACATAAAAAGTATAAAAATCCCAAACATAAATATGAGATTTAAGATACGGGGAATCAGTCAGCTTCACTCAATGCCACAATGTCCTGATTCCTGTAACAGGCTTTATGCCTCTTCCCCTACTAGGACAAAATCAGTTCCAAACAGAAATTTTACTCTAGGAGAAATTGGGGTTAATGGGGAACAGATTTTCTCCACACAAGTTTGTTTCTTGCTTCTTTTCGGGCGCGCGGGGGCGGGGGGTATCACTCTGGTTTCTGGTTTCAGGTAGGTTTGTAGGTTCAGGAATTTCAAAACCAAGATTATCTTTCCTTAAGTGTAAGCAAAGGAGAGGATCGTGTGTGCCCTGCCCCCAAATAATTCCAGTAGGCGGTGGGGGATTGGGTGGTGTTGGGGTGCGTCTAACCAAAGCCTTTCGGTCGGACTGCAAGGAGTGAAGCGCGCTGGAGAAATGGGGTGATGTCAGCCCCCTTGCTGATGTTGCGCTGCTGCGGAAAACTCTCCCCACCCCTCTCCCCAACTTCCTCCCTCGGCGGGCGGCGCTGGCCCAGAAGAGCCTCTGCTTCGAGGTGCTGGCACAGGGGAGTGCCCGGCGAGGAGACGGCTCCTCCGATCGCTTTGCGCAAAATCCGCCCCTGCCCGCGCCCCAGCCTCGGAGCCCGCGGAGTGCCCTGCAGGGGGCGGGGGCCGCAAGCCGAGGGCAGAGTCGGACGCGCGGCGCCCTCCTGCCCGGCGCTGCGGTCTGGCCCCGCCGGGGTCGCTCCCGTAAGAAGCAGCGGGAGCCGTGACGGCGGCGAGGCCCGCGGCCGCGGCGCTCGGAGCCCCAAAGCCCCGGTGCTCGCGGATAGCGCGCGCCGCGGTCAGCGGCCGTCGGCACCATGGACAGCGGCGCCGTGCCCGTGACCGCCAGCAACTGCAGCGCCGTCTTCCCGCGCTCCGGCTGCGCCCCGGCACCGAGCCCCGGGCCCTGGGTCAACTCGTCCCACGCCGATAGCAACGTGTCCGACCCGTGCGGTCCGAACCGCACCGAGCTGGGCGGGAGCGACAGCCTGTGTCCCCCGAGCGGCAGCCCTTCCATCGTCACGGCCGTCACCATCATGGCCCTCTACTCCGTCGTGTGCGTGGTGGGGCTCTTTGGAAACTTCCTGGTCATGTATGTGATCGTCAGGTAAGAAGGGCGCCGCGGCTCCCCGCAGAATTCAGCGGCTACAGGCGGCGCGGAGGGGCCCGAAGCCCAAGGCTGTGCTTGCCCGGGGGTGACACAGGGGAGGCAAACTGGGGGACTGCGGCCACCACCTCGACAGAGTGATTGCTCTTTGCGTGGGAAAATATACTTTCTTTCTATTTTTTCCTCCATTGATAAAAAGAAACCAAATTTTCTGGAACAGAAAAGTTGCTTTGATAAAGGCCATAAAAGTCTGGCAAAAAAAGAGGGGTGGAAGGATAGAGAGAGAGAGGAAAGAGAGGGTAAAAGGAGAGAGAAAGACAGAAAAACTCTGTCTCAGCACTCTTCCTTATCTGAACCAAGAGGGCTGTTGGCACAGCGTTCTGCACTCAGACCCTCCGCAGAGCTATGGAAACAAGTCCTGAATAATGAGAGAGGAATTCCAGTTAGTTTCTCCTAACTGGGGAGCTGAGTCTTACCAGCTTTTCAAAACACGAGCCTCGCTCATTTTCCTGCCTCTACTGGTCCAGGGGCCCTTCTCCCCACCACAGCCCCACCCCTTCTCTGACCATGTTCCAGCAGCCTTGGCTGCACTCTCTTCCCCTCTGGCACCACAACAGGTACAGGAACTTTTCCTGTCCTCTCTCTGTGATAGTGTCACTTTGCTTTATTATCTAGACTAATTTGCTGTTGGTAGCTGCAGATTCTCTAAGTTACAAATTGGATCTGGAAGAGGTAGGGTGGTTCAGGAGATCTGCAGGACATAACCGATTTTCAACGCTTCTAAAACTTGGAGCCATCTAGGAGTGACCAAAAACATCATAAGTCTGCATTAGAAACTATTATATAGGAAGGTGTAATGGGTGCTCTAAACTAAAGGAAGTGCCTTTATCAAGTGAAACCATTCCAAAAGAGTTTACCCAGGTGTTCCAGATTCATTTGGCAAAAATTGTGCAAGATTTCAATGTTAACAGAGATGGATGTTGACTGGGTGGATGTCGATGTGTCTGTTCAAATACTATTTGAAATGTGAAATGTTAAGTGCTCAATTTTTTAAAACAGGATAAATAATTTAACACTTTAAAATGGCTCCTAATTTGAATTCTTCTTCCCACCACAGGTTATATGTATGTAGGGAACATGGCATTTTCAGATTTAGTTACAACATTTGCTTCACCTATTTGGCAAGTATTGTAGGTTTCAGTGGAGCTTGTGAATCATTTAACGATCACTCCTCCCATTATGATTTCATTACTAAGGTGCTGAAAAATTGCTTGGAATTGATTGTTTCTACTTATATGTCTGATTTTTTAAATTAATGATTACTAAACAGTAAAGCTAATTTCCTTACTCTTTTAATGAGGAATAAGCTGTGTCTCTGAGAAAAGAGCACCATCTATTGAGAGGAAGGCTAATAACAGAAAAATGCAGGAAGAGAATCAATGGAAGAATTTATTTTTGAAAACATTTATTTTATGTAATTTAATACAAAGATTCATATTAAAGATAAAAGCCAAGTCCAATTCTGCACTTAAAACGATATAAAAAGCATTATTAAGGGCTTGTCTTGTAAAGGGGAAATATTTTTTCTCATTTTTTAAATAAAAAAATCATAGAATCATAAACTGGTAGAGCTAGAAGGAAGTCTAGAGATTATCCATACTAGGTGAGTAAACGGAGGCTCGGAAAATATAACTGATTTCTCTAAGAACAGGTAGCTCATAAGTCCAATATCACTAAGTCCCTTAGCTAACAGAAATTTTGTTTATTAGAGCAGCAAATCATGATTTGAGTTAATTCAACTATTGGGTTGTTAGAGGAGGTTAGTTAATGGTAATAATGAAGGAATAATAAATTACCCCAAAATTTGTGTGTAGAATCCTAGTGGGCAAACAGCATGAAACAAAAATTACCAAAGCATCTAGTGATCCTGCTGCCTGAAACACAATCTTTCATTCCCTTTCGTTGCTTCTCCTTGGTATTTTCCTTCCTCGTATTTTTCCCCTTTAGCTTTTGCTTTTCTATAAAGAGAGGACCAAGAGAGCAGCAACTAGCCATGGAATAAGCAGATTAATCTTACTCTAGGGTCTACGAGGAATAAGCAGATTCGTCTTGCTCTAGGGTCTACGAGGTAGCTGGTTAGGTGAGTTCATTTTCAAGGTGTCACCTTTGACTTCTTGACTTGGAGAAATATGGTAACACTGTATCTCACTGAGAATATATTAGGCTTTGCTCTCTGCACTGAAAGTTCTGACAAAATGCAACACCATTTGACAGGTCACCTGAAACACCCACCTGTAGCTGGTTGAATGTTTAATCCCAAGGTCAGGTAACCTTCTTGGAATGTGGCTGTGAAACAGAAAAATAGGCAGTTCCATAGCAGATGAGATGACAGGGAAAGCAGCTAGTGATTGAAGATGGCATGTCTATTCAGCTATGAATATATAATTGACCGTCTCCAGGCTGTGATGTTTTAACCACAAAATGATCAGTTCAAGGATATTATTGTCCCTGATAAAGGGTGAATATAATGTTGCATCTATTGAAGAGCATTGAGAAGAATTGCTCACTTCCTTCTATTCGAAATTCAGCAGCTACTACTGAATGATCAAGTACTTATAGTTTTCTGATCAGATTAAGAAAATGTTTATTAGAATGTTTTAGTACATTGCATGAATCATGAGGCTCAGATGACTATGGCAACAACAAACAAAAATAACTGCAAATACAGATGCCGTGATTAATTCTTTTCTAACACCATCATTAACAGACCTTTATTAGCAACATTAAGTAGTATGACTTAAATGGGATTTTCATGTAGTACTACACCAAGGAATATAAGGGAGGAAAAGCAATGCTATGATATGATCTAAAAATTTAAAACCCATGTGTTTAGCAATAGAATATCATTAGTAATCATCACCTGAAAGCTTTTTAGGTTTAAAAAAAAAAAAAGAAAAGCTTGCAGAATAATAATGTTATATAAATTACCACAAAGATTTTGGAAAATATGATGATAAAAATATTTTTTAAGTAGCAATTATTCAAAATGGTACAATAGTATATTATTATCAAGAATCTTTTTATAAAAACATTCAAAATAATACACAAAGTAACAGCACCAAAGATATTTCACTGATGGAAAATATTTGACAAAAATATAGAATAACCATATTGCAAAATCTAATATAGCGTGACATGTGTTTATTCTCTAAGGGTTTTTTCCAAAAAGATCTGTCCATGTAGCTCTGAACATGGTATGTATAGATACTGTGAGAACAAGTGACGGCCTCGGAGCTCTGAGATCTTTCTAGCCTGTATAATCTATCCTCCCAGTAAAGTTCCAATGAATAGCTACAAGTAATAGTGCCTGTATTTATTTATTTATTTTTTGAGACAGAGTCTCACTCTGTCACCCTTGGTATAGTGCTGTGGTGTCCTAACTCACAGTGACCTCATACTCTTGGAAGCAATCCTCTTGCCTCAGCCTCCCAAGCATCTGGGACTACAGGCACCTGCTACAATGCCTGCTTATTTTTAGATACAGGGTCTTGCTCTTGCTCAGGCTAGTCTTGAACTCATGAATTCAGGCAATCCACCTGCCTCAGTCTCCCAAGTGCTGGGATTACAGGCATGAGCCACTGAGCCAAGCCTAATGCCTTTATTTTTAAGATTATTTCTTAATTTGATTAGATAAATTCTCAATGTGTCCACTTATCAGAGAAGAGCATTTAAATACATGCACCATGTTACTGTCATTTCTTTTTCCAAAAATGTATTTCTGATTTGAGAAAAACTCATAGAACTCAACTTCTATGAGTTTATACTTATTCTATATAATAAATATTTTATTCAGTTTTAAGTTATAAAAACAAGCTTTTTGGAACAGAAGTATAAGTTTTTAAACTTAATTCAGACATAAGTAGCTGAAAAATTAAGGAATAATAATGTTTCTATCTAATTTAAGGATACCCACACATATAAACATGAATATATGTATGTGTGTATATGCATATATACTTGAATTAATTTAATGCTATGTCACTAAATGTGGCCACTAGTAAATTTCATAAAACAAAAAGATAATAATTTATTTAAAAAACTTAAATTTTAAGAAAGTCCACTTTCTTTTCTTAAGTCCACAAAATGTCCTAATTAGAGGACAGACTTAAAGGAGAAAAAAATATTCAGAAATAAAATTTTTTCCTTAACATAATGGCTTACATCAAAAAAATACCAACTTAATTTCATGTCTTTCACTTAGTAATGGGGAACTTCCAGTATCTATTACAATTTGAACTTTAACTGCTATTTCCCATATAGGTGCTAATTCTGTGGGAACACCTCTTCCCCTGTGTCTCCTGAACAAACTAAATTGCTTTTACTTTCCTTGGTCGTAAGCTGTGTCTTTACCATTTACATGGAGTTATCGGTCATTGAGTTTCCCATACTCTTCTTTCTTTTCTTCCTTGAGTGAACTATCTTTTATTTTATAAAATATTTCCAACATAACCATGCATAATTATATAATGATTCTTTGAAAGAAATTGTATATATATCATTTTAATAATTTATACTTATACTTCCATATATATGGAGGACAGACGTATGGATGGAGGGATGGCTAGAAAGATATATTAGATACATAGATAATCTGAAACAGTTGAAATCTCTTCTGCTCCCTTAAGACTGCCAATATAGTGAATTTAGTGATGATCAGGCATGTGCATGTTTTTAAACTTTTACTACATATATATGTTTACACAAACAAAACAGGGTGTTTATTTTACATAGTCTTATAACTTTTTATCATTTGTATCATAATACCCTTTTCAGTTTATACATGTAATTTGACTAATTACCCCAAGTTGGTCTCATTCCAATAGGCCATTGAGAAAAGCTAGATGTCAAACAAAACCATGAAAACAAACTAACAAACATTCTAGCCATTAACTCTCCTGAGTAGTTTTAAATGATCTCACTAAGAAAATTATGTGCTAAAAATTATTTGTAAAAATTTCTTTGTAAATGGTTTCCCAAGCTACTAATATTTTCATTAATACTTAAATATAATATTAAGGGAAATTATTTTAGCTATTGCTGCAACAAATAAATCTGTAATAAATTTAAACAAGGGATAATCTCTAAGAAAAAAATAAAAATAATTGGTCTCTGACTGTCAAAATGTATTCAAATGATAAGTACTGACATTATTTACTTTAAGACTCTTAACAGCTTGTAGAGACCCCTTCCTTATGCATAAAAGTTAAAAATATTATTTCTTCTAGGATTCCACTTAAGGTAGTAGTTGAAATAGAATTTTTAGGCAGCAGGAAAAAAAATAAGCTCATTTTGATAAAATAACATGATGCTTTGCAGCACACAAGTGATAAATACCAACACTAAATGTTCAGCAAAAAAGTTTTTATGTATTTATTTTATTTTATTTTTGAGATAGAATCTGACTTTGTTGCCCTTGGTAGAGTGCTGTGGTATCATACATAGATCACAGCAACCTCAACCTCTTGGACACAAGTGATCTTCTTGCCTCAGCTTCACAAATAGATGGGATTACAGGTGCCCACCACAATGCCTGGCTATTTTTAGAGATGAGGTCTCACTCTCGCTCAGGCTGGTCTTGAACTCCTGAGCTCAAGAGATCCACCTGCCTCAGTCTCCCAGAGTGCTAGAATTATAGTTGAGTAGAATTTTAAAATATGAGAATTTGAGTCTTCAGTCCTCACAAAGTTTAACATAAACTTAACTAAAAGTTTGAAGATTGTGGCAGCAATCTTCAAACTTGTTTTTAGATATAAGCACATATTTCAAGAACTTGGAAGCCAAGGTATAAAACATGAAAATGGAGCTGACCTGGCTTAATCATGTATTGGGACCCAAAAGCACTGCTTGGCTTGCACACCTGTTCCACTTTCCATGGCTGTCCTCGGGACACCTGCATGGAATGTCTGTGCTCTTGAAAACAATGGCTTTCATATTATTTGAGGTAATCCTTATAGCCCCCACTAATTTTCTTCACCTTACCTCTTCCCTTGGCCCAGATAAAACCTGGTAATTCTTCACCTTGGCTGCCTCAGCATCACTTGCCTTTTGCCCTGGGGCTTCTTTATTGGAGCAATTGCCCTCTGTAGGAATCAGCCTGGAACTCACATAGGTACTACGGACCTGAAGTCCATGGAGCAACACTTGATAGGGGGAATGAAAGCCCGAGGACAAATGGTCCCCTTGTTCCCCTCTGTCTCAGACGCAAGATCCTGGGACACCAACTATGAGGCACATCCAAAGGTCCCACCCACATTGTGGCACCTCAAGAATATGCCTTGTCTTGGCTTTTCTTCTTTACTACTTCACTCTTTTAGACCTCCATGTCTGTCCCTGCAATCATTTTGCAAAATGATTCACCTGCACAGGAGTTCTCAGCCTCTGCTAAATATTGTTTCTGTTCTTTTGTGATTGGTTACTATATGTTATCTCAGTAAAATCTGGTCAAGAAATAGAGCTTTTACAGACCCATTGATATAAGTTTTTCTTGACAATTAAAAATTCTTAAGAAAAATTCTAAGTGGGATCCCAGATGGAACTACCAAGATAGTTCACAAGCTAAGCTTTCTTTTCCATGTGTGTTCCTGTTTCAGAATTCAGGAGAAGCTGCAGTAAGATTTGCTGAGTGGAGAGGGCATAGGCATCAGTTATGTGCAGTGTTCAGTTTACCTCTTCTTACGCTTGGGATGATGAGATCATTATGGTCTGTGACATATAAAGGAATTAAAAGTCTTCCAGTCCTTCTAACCAATTATCTGAGACTGTGCAAAACAAAAACAACCTAGCACTCCCATCCCCACTGATTTCAAGTTATAAAATAACTTTCAGAGTATCTTATGATAACTAAGCTCAAGAAAATTTCAGGATCCTCAAAAGTAACCTAAGACATCAGGTACAAGAAACAAAATATGTAAGAAGCATCATACAGTGAACCTGCGAGCGACTCTTTCCTTATTCATGCTTTACCTTAGAGAATCTTTTTTCCTTCCCCACCAATTCATTAGGCTGAAGGTCTTTGAACCAAGACATAAATTCCTAAAGGAGGAATAGTAGGGAAGGAAAACTCTGCCTTGGCTCAGGACACCAAGTGTCAATTGTGGCTCCGCTCCAAAGCACTCTGTGCCTCACTCTTCTCATCTGGGAAACGTGTGAATTGGACTAACAATCTTAAGATCCCTTCTACTACTAAGAATGTCCTATGGTGGCTTCAATAGCTATTCAATAAGCATATTTTTTCCTGCCTATACTATCTGTAATCATGTATAAAACTAAAATAGTCTTGTGCCAATTATATCACAACTCTTTGGATTCTACATAGGCTCAAATGGGTTCTACCAGAAAGAGGGAAAAGGGGAGAGGAAGAAGGAGAGAGAGAGAGAGAAATTGCCAGGTGTCCTGTCCAAGACCATAAGTGAAAGTGAAAGTAACAGTCAAGATGTGGGTCATAAACTCCACATTCTAAGGAAGAAGTCAAACAGAAAATGGTGCATTCCCCCAATGTTCCATTTCTTCCCAGGGAAGACACCAAGTGAGGGTCACTTTTTTGAACACAGGTGCAGGAATGTGAGGGGGGAAACGGCGTCATTTTCTTTGCTGCACAAGGAACCTCCAAAACATAAACCCCTGCTGTTTATGGACCTGTGGGCCTGTGGCAGGGATGAGAAAGACTAGAAGTGGGAAAGCACTGAGTCAAAGTGGAGAAAAGTGTCTTCAAGGATCCTCAGTAAGGAAGTCCCAGCAAAGCCACCTGGGAAGGTTCTTGCAAGGGCCACTCAGGACAGAGCCTTCTTAGGGATTAGGAATGCAACTACGTGTGAGAGCATGACTGGGAAAGGTGGCCAGAGCACATCCCTCCCTCTGTTTCATTCCCTATTTAATTCATAAGAGATTGCTTTAGTCTTCGCCTTCAAATATTAGTTACATTCCAGATGTTGTGTTCTAAAACTGATGCAGAGAGATAATGGTTCCACCAACCCAAGTGAAATGAAACTTGTGAACCAGTGGACAGAGATCTAAATCTAACACTTGATGAAATCTGTGATGAGTTCTAATGACACAGATCACTATGAATATGTTTATGAATATTCAGAAATCGCTCTGAATATGTTTCTGTCCAGGCAAGAATATTGTCAGGTACAGTTTTTTTGTTTTCTTTAATTAGACCACTTATCCATTGTATAGAAGTAGGTGTGTTGGAGCATACAGGCTCCCATAGCAGAATGCCATAGCCCGTGTAGCTAACAACAGCAGGACTTTATTTCTACAATTCCGGAGACTGGGAGGCCCATGGTGGAGATGTCATCAGGTTCCGGAGCAGCATACTTCTTAGTTCATAGACAGCTGTCTTATCACTGAGTCCCTATAAGACATTAGGGGCAAGGAGAAGCTCTCTAGGGCCTCTTTCATAAGGGCGCTAATCACATTCATCGGATCATGACCTACTCACCTCCCCAAATCCCTATGCCAGTTACCATCACACTGGAGATTAGGTTTCCGTAAATGAATATGAGTAGAACACGGTTAGTCTATAGCAGTAGGTATCTGAAGTGATTCGAATAGTTACCATTCATATTTACTAAAAAGTATTACTGGATTTAAAGAAATTAAGCCAGCCTCACTTGCTCACCATCTTCTAGTAAACTTCATAATTTATCTCTTCTATGTGTTTTTCTTCACTTTTCCCTCTTCTGTATTTTTCTTCTATCGTCTAGTTCTTTTCCTATCAAAATGCCTCTTATAAAAGTCTCAATTTCAATCCATTCTTCTTTAAAGCCTCACTGAAGTACTCCTATGACCAATTTTCCAGCAGTGAACTTAAAATATATGGTGAAAAAAAATCTGTGCATGGTCTTACAAAATGTCACTAGATATTCCTTGCAGATTTGAACTATGTCTATCTGTTTGTGTTTAGGTAAGAAATTCAGTATTCAAAGTGGACCAACAGAACTACCCATCTTTAAAATAACTGTGTAATTCAAAGTTTTTAGCAATTCAAATTTACCTTAAATTATTCAGGAATAAAATGTAATGTGGAAAATTGCCTCAATTTACTGCTTTATTCATACCTATTTAGCTCTTACCACTTGAATTATGAAAAATGATCTTTACCATATTAGCAAGTCATAAATTCAAATACACATAAACATGTCTATGTATACACATATATACCTATGTCACAAACTTTGCATAAGGGATAGATTGTTACTCTTAAAAGAGACATACAAAGGGTAAAATTCAAAGAAATAAAAAAAAAATTAGAAGTTGATATAGTCAATTTTCATTAGTTGTGGAAGTTGTGTTTTATAAAATCACTGTGACCACTGAATTAGCAAATAATGAAGATTGGCTTCTAGGGGAAATACAGGAGTAGGTTCCTGTGAGCCCCTGGTTGTAAGGTTTTCATCGGGTGATCAATCCATAATCTTGCCTTATATGTTTTCCATTTAAAGGCACCTTATTTAATATGTGGTTGATTCATTAGCATTGAACTCCTGGTTACTGGCATTAGGACTCACACCCGCACAAAGCTTTTCTGGCACAAGTCCTTTCTCCACCAGGCACATCACAACCTTCTTGGCTTAGGGACACTAGACATTACTTGAGTACTATGCATGTGGCCATTCCAAATAGTGAAATCACAGACAGAAAATATAGAAAGGAAAGAAACAAGGCAATAAACAGACTGTAGAAAGGACAATTTCCCACAGTAAGTGCTGAAATAAGATGGCAGCCCAGAGCCTTGTTTGACCTCCCCTGGGAAAGGGCTCACGGAGGGACTCAGGTTTTTCACTGCTGTTCACTTGTCCACACAGGTCCTCAAGTGGCTGCCAAAGCCCACAAGTGTTATGGTTGGGTTAAATAGATCTTAGTGAGTAGGTCAATTCCCAAACACAGAATCCTCAAATAATGAGGATCGAATGTGTACATAGTCTTCTTCATGAAAGTATTTTAAAAACACAACCAAAGAAGAAAATTGGGAAGCTATGTCCCATATTAAACGTGGCAGCAAGGTCAAGATCTGAAGACAAGTTCTCTGTTTTTGTCATCATTTACTATAATCAGATGGACTAGATAGAAAATGAAGTGGATTTCCATATACTTCACTTATTAGTTACCAGAAGCCTAAGCACATCACACAAGCTAAAAAAATACATATTTTATTTTTTATATGGGAATAAAACCCTCAAAATTAAAATGACTCCCTTATATTTCTAAAAATAGAAGTTTAAATAAAATTGGGACTATGTGATGTGTATATGGAGTTTCAGCACCATACTTAGAAGTCAGGATATAGGTTGGTCGTCTCTTATGCTTTCATTTTTAGAATAGCTCTAAAATTCAGAAAAGACTTTTAGCTAATAAATAGTAACTGCACCATAGCTATAAAATCACAACAGTTACTTATATTTAGCAAAAAATGGAGCAATTTTTAAGTCACAAAATTCTTATTCTACTTTTAATAAGAAACTGAAAACAGCTCTCTGCCTATAATTTAATGGTGAGAATGAACAAACAAACCAGAAATTCAATACAGAACATAAAAATCTATTTTATAGCAAAATAATTTTATTGGCCAACGTAACATTTAGATTTAAATGATTCTGAGATGAGACTCTCACTTCATTTTATTCCATTGAGATGTACGTATAACTCATACCCGCTGGGGAAAGGGGATCACCTTGCTCAGTCTTTCCTCCAAAGGCCTAGAAAGTAAATATTTTAGGCATTAGCAACCAAATGATCTCTATCACAGCTACTGAAGTCTGCATGGTGGCCCAGAAGCTGTCAGGGGCAACACACAAAGTCATACACAAGACACCAGTTGAGTAGTCACAACTGCCTTCCAGTAAAACTTTGTATGGACACTGAAATTTGAATTTCCATGTAATTATAATGTGTCAGATTATGGTTTTTCTTTTGATTTGTTTTCAACTACTTAAAACTGTAAAACCATTCTTCGCTGGCAAGCCACAGACAGAAGTGGTAGGCTGGACTTGTCCCACAAGCTGTCGTTTGCCAAATTGTGGCACAGAGCATGCTAAATAAAATGTGTATTTTTGGAGTGGTCATAAAATAATTATATATTGCCTTCTTTGGCAAATTTGATTCTACGTTATTTAATAGATGAAGACAAAGCATTTAGTTATAATAACCCTGAAACCAACTTGGAGTATTTTTGAACATCAGAAAATTGCAATACAGATATGAAGTTAACAAAAACCAGAACAGCGGCTATAGATTATGGCAGAGGATATGGCTTTTCTGCAACTGATGTTGAAGCTGGGTTATGATAACGACCACGCAGGATTGTCTCAATTTCACCCCCAGCCCTCATCTCTAATTGTTGACTCTTCATGTGGCCCAAACAATCAGCCGTGTTCATCACCACCTTAGCCAGCAATTAAGGAGGAAGTGCTTAGAGAAAGCATTTCTGAAGAATTTTCCTCATTTGGATGTGCTTTGTGGTTACCTGAAGTCACTGCAATTTTCTAGGCTTTCTCACAGCATTTTCATTTTCAATCATTCGGAAGCTTTCAGGAAAAATTGAAACTGTCATCTACAAATTCACATTAACTTCTTGGCAAATGTAAAACCTGTTCTCAAAGGCACCTCTGCCTGCACCCCCTGTATGCACCCAAAGAGTGAGAGGCAGTTTCATCTCGTTCCATCTCTCTTTATGCTGTTTTAAACTTAAAAGCTCATTGCTTTGATTTTTTTTTTCTTTTTTTTCTGACTTATATAATTGCTCATTTTAAGAAAAATTGTTTTTGCAGTTCTCAAAGATTGCTTTGGAAAATATTATTACTTAGTCTTTAGAACCCAGACTTCTAACTAGATAAGGAGGAGCACTGGGGCTGGCTAAGGTGTGTTTAGGATATTTGGAGGCCCTCAGCTCCTTGGCCATGGTCTGGTTCATTGATTTCCTTGAGATTCACTGAGATCTCCTCACTACCCGACTCTACATCTTCAGTCAGTACTCATCTATCCATGTCTAAATGACTGCTCCTTCGATCAGTCCTGCTCAGAGGAAACTCTCTTACATGTACAGGAATTCTTTAGATTACCCAGATGGTCATCGGGCAAAGGTTTGCAAAGAGAGCCAAGTTGAAGGAAAGTTTCAACTGGGGGACACATAGCCCAACTGAAAAATCCTACCAATCCTAGAATCTCTTAGTGAAAACCAGTTCTAAATTCCAGCTTGAAATTTAGAAAGGATAAAATGAATATTAATATTTGAGAGTTTCTTTCCCACTAATTCATGGAACATCAAAGCTGGCGCATAGATCCTTGGGACACACTTACACAGGTAGAAGGAGAGGCCCCCTGGACTCCCAGCCCAGGTCTCAGTCCTGATTGCACATTAGAATCACCTGGGAATCTCAGCAAATGGACGCCCACCTGAGGCTAATTAAATCAGAATCTCCAGGTAGTTCCTCGGCACAGGTAGCTGGGAAAGTTCCCCTGGTGGTTCTCCTGTGCAGCCAAGACGGACAAGAGCAGGCCTGGTCCAGGCCTATCCAGATGGTGGCTGAGAAACTGTGCCCTGTTTGTCAAAGAGATTTGAAGGTCTGTCAATATGTTTTACTTCCCTGAACTTTAAGAAGTGTTTACAGCACAAGTAGCAAATTAGATTGTCTTCCAGAAAAGTGAAATCTTGGGATATTTTGGAAGTTTCCCTAAATCTGAGCAATCGCTCTCTTCCGAGTAGGTAGAGTGGAGTGAATGGAGCAGTAAAACTGGGCTGAGAAAACGAGTACAATCTCTGCCCCTTACTAGCGACTATAGTCACCCAACCTACGTGAATCTCATCACTTAGCCCTTACCGCAGGAATAATAGATGTATATTCGATCTCACATGTGTTTTAGTCCAAATTAGATAAGATATGTGAAAATGTGTGACAAACTTTCAAGTGTTACATAAAGCTAAAGAGTTTTCTTATTTGCTGTCAATTTATCTTCGTCCACCCGACCCAAGGACATCGGCATGTAATATAGCAACATTCACCCAGTACTTTTGCATTGCCCTAGTTTATCATGTTTCTAATTACAATTTTTCTTTCTGAAATCACAGTCTCTTCAGAGGTTTACGAAGCTAGGCATTGCATGGGTGACACTCTTCTTTCTTCAGTCCCATCAATCCCTTCCTGCTAGCTCTGGGTCATTTCAAAACCATTGTGTTGGTGACCATGACGATATGAAGAGAATGCTGAGCACAGATAGTTGCAATTTATTTTACAACTTCTTTGGTTTACTATTGATATATTTTTTAATAGTCTAATAAACTCAGTGAGGTGGGGGTGCAAAACAATTATTGTTTGGCAAAAATAGCTAAGTTTGCTTCTTAAATCCCTCACAAATTTTTGAATTTGTGCTACAGTCAAAGAGTCTAAAGCAGAATCTAAGTGTGGACTGTGTGTTATGAAGCTCCTTTCTACTCAGCAGCATTTGTTCATTTGAATCAGAAGAAATAACTTATAACAATGGCATTCTCTGAACACTGGCTTTGGGAATTTACGAATTTATGATTTCATTCCTGTGAAAAGTCATCCTGACCCCTGTTGAGCCTGGCTCTGTAATCACAGGAAAATTGGTCAAACGATGGAGCTCTTCATGAGGGGATGAATTAATGACAATTCCTTGGGCCCACGTGTCTGTTTTTAATACCTTCACCATGGATTTTTCCAGGACTTGCAAGGCAATATCTGCCAACTTCCTAAATCAGGGCATTAGACTTTATAAATAAAGCAGGCACAGGATGTAGTAGAGAGTAACATCCTTGAGGTTTATGGTGCCCCTGAGAACTAAGTCTCTTCCAAGTACAGAAGCTGTGGGAACAAGGAGATCAATGAAAAGGGAGGCCTTCTTTGTTTCTGAGCATTTTTTCACTGAATCACTGGGTTCAGTGCCAGGGAGTGGTTGAGCTTTTTGCAAGGGAGTATTAAATGATAATTGAAAAATGTTGCCAGCAGTCTAACTTGAACATTAGAACCTGATTGTGCCTGCCAAGATGAACAAGGGAAATTATTATCAAGATTATAATTTTATATTTACTCAACCCCCATCGGCTCTAAAAGGGAAACGACATGGATTCAATAGAATTAAATATGAGCATGCTTCTGATAATGTCTGTGACCTGAGGTCAATAAAATAAGCAGTCCTATTAAAAGCAGACAGCATTAATTGAGATCTTTGGAATAGTCTTCACTTCTGATGACAGAAGGAAACTTTTCCATCTTCTTTGTAAAATAAACAAAACACATATCTAAGAGCTGAAGAGAATGTGTTCAAATTTTATAGCACTGCAAGTTTTTCTTTATATTGAGTAATTTGATTCTCATAAACTTTGTGTGTGTGTATAGACAGGGAAGAAATTATTAACCAGACTAATTTTAAAGGAAATGCAACACATTTACTACATTTATTGATTGATATGTATCCAGTACCCTCTTAGAATTCCAGATATCAGTGAGCAAAATAAGCACAATCCTACCTTTTTCTAAAGGGACAGTGTAATGAGTAAGAATATTAAACCATTTCATCAGTTAATACATGCCAAGGGTAGGACTATAATAGCTTACCTTGTTTTCTTTAACCATATTATCAGAAAACCATTGTTCTCAAGATTTATTCCAATTAATGACTATAGTTCATTTTTCTCCAACATCAAGGCCAGCAATGGGGTAACTCCTGATTTAAGTTTTGTTAAAGGAATCATTTATGTGTCAGAGACAAGACAGAGAAAAATGAGTGGGGGCGGTGCCTGTGGCTCAAAGGAATAGGGCACTGGCCCCATTTACCAGAGGTGGTGGATTCAAACCCGGTCCCAATCAAAAACTGCCAAAAAAAACAAAAAAAAAAGAAAGAAAGAAAAGAAAAGAAAAATGAATGGAAAAGGCCACAGTTAATTTTTGTTAAGAAAAAAAAAAAGGAAGAAAATTCTATCAACCATAATTAACAAGTGAATTGTCAAACTAGATATTGTGAATGTTTTAAAAATGTTAAGGATATTACAATTGAGTAGTAGAGTCTTGAATGAATGAAATTCATAGAAAGAAAAACTCAAGAATCATTCTTTCCAGACATTCATTAGTATGTTACTGTACTGCAACAATAATCATAAGTATTACCTACTTATGGATAATACTCTGTCAGATGCACACAGGCAGAAGAAAAATCAAGCTGGAGGCCAAAACCTTTTTAACTTTTAAAAACCAAAACTTCTGGTTTTTAAAAGTTAACAGTTTTATAAATTTAAGATATAAATATCAAAGAGAAAGATTACTGTTTGGAACAAAGAAGAAATATATCACATTCCACAAAAGGCATTGCCACATTAGTCAATACCCTAAAACATAACTCAAAACACATACTCTCCACCAATGATAATTTACACAGGAGAGCAATATTCTCCCAGCATTTTAGAACTCAAAAGCATATGAATTAAGAAATTAACAGGCCTTCTACACACCCTTGCTATTAAGAACTTTTTTAAACGGGGTGGTGCCTGTGGCTCATCGAGTAGGGCACCAACCCCATATACCGAAGGTGGTGGGTTCAAACCCGGCTTCAGCCGAACTGCAAAACAGAAAAATAGCCACGCGTTGTGGTGGGCTACTTGGGAGGCTGAGGCAAGAGAATCGCCTAAGCCCAGGAGTTGGAGGTTGCTGTGAGCTGTGTGACGCCATGGCACTCTACCGAGGGCAATAAAGTGAGATTCTGTCTCTACAAAAAAAAAAAAAAAAAAAAAAGAACTTTTCAAAACATATTTTAAATAAAGATATGTCTTCTACTTTACCAAAAAAAGTCTAACTCAAGAATAAAGATTAAAACCATGCTTTCGTGTGACAGCCATGTTTTGTTCACACAGTTGTTTGAAGTTAAGTTGATATTAAGAACATAACATATTGGATATATTAAGAACATAATATATTAACTATATATATATATATATATGTATATATATATATATCAGCATTCTAGATGGAATAGATAAAAATCATACAATTTACCAAACCAAAACATTTTCGAAAAGATAATTGACCAAGAAGTCCTTTGAAAATAGTCATGTTTTCATGATGCTCATAAGTCAGGATGCATCGATTATCTTTAGCACACATGAAAACATCTTGAAACAATGGTAATTTGGTCAAAAGTGACACTTGGATCGATATAAATCCTTAATTTGGGCCTGTATTCGAAAGACAGATAAACACAAATGAAGCAGAACATGTGCTCCCTCATGATGTGTCTTGGAGAATGCTATCAGCATTACTCAATTTAAAATCCACCACAGGCATCATCATCGTCATCATCACTGTATTTATTGAAAGTTGCTGCATATCAGACTCCAAACTAACCATCTCTGGATACGCTGGTCTGTTTTATAAAATTTTCATACTTACACCAACCTTTTATTTTTTTAATTTCAGGTTAATGTGAGGGTCCAAACAACTAGGTTACCATATTAGTATTTGTTAGGTAGATTCCCTCTTGTACTTGTGTCCCACCCCCAGGAGTTATGCCATATAAGCTTACATTGTGCCCATTAAGTGGCAGCCCACCAATCCCCTTCCCTCTCTTTCCCCCTCCTTTATCACCCCGCCCCCCAACTTGACTTGAATTTTTTCCTTTATGTGAGTGCGCACTAGATCATCTACTGGCTTTATATTAGTATTGAGTACATTGGATATATGCTTTTCCATTCTTGTGATACTTTACTAAGAAGAATATGTTTCAATTCCATCCAGGTTAATACAAAAGATGTAAAGTCTCCATCTTTATTTTATGACTGAATAGTATTCCATGGTATATATATATATATATATATCCCAAAGTTTGTTAATCCATTCCTGGGTTGGTGGGCATTTAGGTTGTTTCCACATCTTGGTGACCGTAAATTGAGCTGTGATAAACAATCTAGTGAAAGTGTCGTTATGATAAAATGATTTTGTTTTCTTCTGGGTAGATGCCTAGTAATTTGATTGCAGGATCAAATTCGAGGTCTAATTTGTGTTCTTTGAGGATTCTCCATATTTCTTCCCAAAGAGGCTGTATGAGTTTGTAGGCCCACCAACAGTTACACCAACCATTTAAGGAAGGTACTAATGTTGTCCAGTTTTTACAGATGGAGAGAGAAGAATTCAGAAGATTTATGTAATAATCCCAAATTTGCTGAGCTAATAAATGATGGAATTGAGATTTGAATCAAGAGCTCTATTATCCTGAAACTTCGGATTTTAAAGACTGTTGAAAGCAGTTCTATTGCAGCAAGGAGAGATTTTCAAACCAGTTATCAAGGATTTACTTGAGTGGCTGACAAGTATAGTATTAAACATTTTATATTTTACTTCCCAGAATGTTCCCCAACTGGCAACCCGTTCACAAAGTTTCCTTAATTGATAGGCTCTTCCCTGTCAAAATGGGAATGAAAGAAGGAAGAAATCTGCCTTCTTGCAAATCTAAATCTGGAAGTTTTCCTTTATATCAGGCTGGATATTTTGAATGACTTTTTGTCCCTAAGCTAACTGGATCTAAGTTAATTGAGTCTGCCTTTCAGCCTGAAAAAAATAGAATCCATAATTACTTGTGGAACTTCTAATTACAAAATCTCACTTGTTATCTATAGGCACAATCATACTTTATGCCCAAAGCATCATTACTTAGGGTAAGATTAATAGGCTTTAATAAAAACTGACCAAGTGAGAGCCACTGTGCCAGGTGGAGCTATAAATCTATCTAGTGAGGCTTTCTGGATCTATTTTTTGGCCAAGAACAATGACATTTTCATATTATCCTTTACAATAGTGCATTTTTTCCAAGAAAGGAAATTTCTAGTTAGAGAATGTAGCCTGTAAGCTCCTGGAGAACAGAGACTCTATGGGTTTTTTTTTTCTTTTTCTTTTTTTCTTTTCCCTTTTGTGTTCCAGAACTCAACAGAGTAACAAATAGTACTGGGAAGCAGGGTAGCTGAAACATTTCAGTACACTGAATTGACTCTAATTTCATGTTTATGCTACATTAGTTTTGGCTGTTGGTGTTTGAATGCTCCATTTCTGATTTTTTAAATTAACAACTTTGAGATCATTATTCCTCTAGAAGTTAATGATTGAAAGAAACTTGGAATTCCCAAGAGTAAATTCTTATAAAAGAGTTACCTATTGTTTGATTTGGGAGCAAAGGTATTTTCCAAGGCTATTTTCCACACTGAAGTTAAGAGGGGAACCTGGGTCTGAGGTTTCTTCCTTTTTCCTGCTCCTACTTTACGTCCCAAGGAATCCAGGTATGAGAGGGATTTGGAAGAGATAATGGTGATTGAGAAAAAAGAATGTGGAAGAATTAAAACTTAGAGAAGCAGAGTATATCAGTCTGGAGGAAGATCTTTTACTCAAGGATTTTGCTAAAGCATCCATCTAATTAAATTCAAAGAAAGACACTTGTCTCCCTACCCTAGTGAGCAAAATGCCAGATGGACAGGCTGAAGGCACATTAGCTGGAGCTCCTGCCAAATGAAAGCAACCAGGCACAGCAGCATTACTGCAGAGAGCCTGAATAAAGCAAACAGACCCCAAAAGGACTAGAAATCCTCCCTTCTCCCTTATGACTTGACTCTTACTTCTCTTTGCTTCTCAAACAGCTGATGGGGTCACTTATTGAAAGTATAGAATCCTAGCCATTTCAACTCCATGCCTAAGTCTTCCCATAGACTCCTCCAGTTATTCCACAGTCTATGCCTGAGAAGCAAATTGGGGGCTGGGGGGAGGATTAGGTATCTGGGGAGGTTTCCAGAAAATGGTGTTTTGTTTATTGCATCCATATAATAGACTGAAAAATGACAAACACTGAGAGAAGTAGTCTTCATTGTGAGAGTTTTTTTCCTGAAAAACCACCCAGGAGGAGAAGGATGAGGTGTCAATGGTCATTATAACAAGACAACTAACTGGAAAGTTGAGGTTGTTCCCTGGAAAACGGGAAGAAAGAAATCACAAGATAATTTGTCACTAGGAACCCAGATTCCTTTTCACAGATCACACAAGGAGGTTCTACTAGACGACTACAGGGAATTTCTAATTTCTACTATGCACTGGCTTTTCATAAACATTTAAAAGTCAAGATAACAAATTTTCAAGTCAAAATTTAAGTCAAGATAAGAAAATCATACTTCACAGACCAGAAAATACAGTGGCAATGAAATTTACTAATATCTCACTATCAGTATGATGGATAGCAAAATTTTTGAATTTAAATGGATTTAACAGAGGTTTATATTTGTGTCTGGAAAACAGATACATGACTTAATTTGCTGAGCCCTGAACTAATGGCTTTCTGCCACCATCAAAGACAAAATCCTTGGCATAATTGGCAGGCATATGACCCTGAGAGGGAAATTTAATATTCTCAGAAGCCCATTCCATGGAATGAAGCAAAGTTTATTTTTTAATTAAAATTGGAGAAAATATATTGTTATAAAGGGAAATTACAAACATATTTCACTTATAAATGAGGATGCAATATCCTAAACAACATATTAACAAGTTGAATTAAAAATTAATGTTAAGTAATGTACTTTGGTCAAAAGTGAATCCAGTTTATGTAAGAATTAGTCACTATTTTCTATTCTTTTTTTGTTTTCTTTCCTTCACCCCTTCCTTCCTTCTCTCTCTGTCTGCTCTCCCCTTTCCCCATGCCCCACTGTGTCATTAATTGTCATTAATTGTCCTCATATCAAAGTTGAATACATAGGATTCCTGCTTCTCCATTCCTGTGATGTTTCACTAAGAATAATGTGTTCCACCTCCATCCAAGTTAGTACAAATGCTGCAAAATC
>CAUYRH010007317.1:0-16956 GCA_963574655.1 Perodicticus potto
TAGCAAAGTATCTCAAGAATGGAAGAAAAAGTATCCAATGTACTCAGCCCTAATATAGAGCTAATTTATAGCTTTCATATGAAGGCTAAAACCCAATTATAGCGCAAGAATACAGGGAAAAGGGAAAGGGAGGGGAGGGGAGGGGGAGGATGGGTGGAGGGAGGGCAATTGGTGGGATCACACCTACGGTGCATCTTGGTAGGGTACTGGTGAAACTTACTAAATGTAGAGTATCAATGTCTTTATATAGTGATTAAGAAAATGCTCTGAGGGCTATCTCTCACAGTACGATCAAAATGTTTCTGATTGTATATGAAGCACATTCTGCCCTATGATTGCACCAATGTACACAATTATGATTTAATAAAATTATTAAAAAAAAAAAGTCTCAGAGTGTATAGCAGCCTCTAGGACCACAGCGCTGGGAGGTTCTGGCCTTCAGGCTGATCTACTCTGACCAGGTCCCCTCTGGCTGCCCATGCTTGGACAATTTAAGTGACCTCAATGTTTAAAATTCCTAACACTGGAAATGGATTTGTATCTTGTGATGTGTTTAACAAAGTGAAGAATAACCTGTGAGACTGTATTGAGTAAAGATCCTGGGGAATATGAACTATTCCGTGAAGAATTGCTCCAGGGAGAAGCTATAGCACAACTGCCATGTCTACACCTGTGTCTGTGTGGATGAATTGAAGCACATCGATCAGGCCCTGAGCGCCCTTCGGAGAATGCATCCGAGTCCTGTTTTATAGGTTTTCTTATGTTTTCAAGACATTTGAAAAACCAAGAGAACATGGTGATCTGTCTTTGCAGAAACAAAAATGCAGGCATACATAGCCAGAAATCTGAGTTTTATGAGATTTGTAATGTAGAAACGGACAATCACATAAGAAAGACAGAGGAGACAGTTACCATAAGACTCAGTGTACCAAATGTGCACATGAAGGATACACAGGGGTTTTGAAAATGCTGTGCATCCATTATAGTCATCTGTACAGGTAGTGCTGAAAAACATTTAGTATCTAAATGCCAAAGTTATTCAACTGATTTAAAGTTGATTTAGTTTTTATTAAGTTCTCTAGTATTACAAACTAGCTGTGTTTTGATTGTTTTTTCTAGTCTGGGTCTCTTTAGTTACCCTAATATGTGTCTATTTTTAAATTGAAAATCACATAATTTATTCCTTATGAAGTCTTAAATGTGGAACCAAGACATATAATTGAACAGTAAAAACTTCTCTGAATATATACCATGATCTATTCTGTTCTTCTACTATTTCCTTGGACTTCCACAAAGTAGGAAATATAAAAATGTTAATATTTTTAAATTAATGGTTCAATATTATCATAATGTACTCCAATTAGTTGAGTTACATAATTACATTTGAATTAATTAAATTTAGAAATATTTACTAAATTGCAATTTATTAAATGTAGTGTTTAAAACTCCTTCACAGTTAATCATCAGTGAATCATCTTGCATCCAACAACTTCAAATTACTAATTTTGAGTGCTGCCTGCTACTTTGTTTTAATAGGTGTTTTATATTTGTTCTTATCATGCAGTTATTTTATTGTGCTTTGAATCTCCTGGCAGTTTTCCCACATTTGGGTAGAATGTTTAACATTTTATAAACTTAAAAGCTTAAGAAAAGAGTAAAATAAAACTTTCTGTCATGAAGGTTCGAATAACTTTATATACTTAAAAAAATCAGAATTTGACTTGCCAGATGTATAACAGTTTGAATCTTCAATTTTCCAGATAATCTGGAAGTTAGTATTTTATAAATGACTTTTAAAGCAAATGAGAAGGTTTTGGTAATTTATTAATGTGTTATTACTCTAATGGAAAATGTTATGGTGATTCAAATGTAGTCTTATGTAGAATTTTATTAGATAAAATTATGTGAACAAATATCCCCATGAAATAAAAAGGAGAGAGACCTCATTCAAATCAATAAGATTAAGAACTCAATAGAATATTGTGCAAAGGACATAAATGGCCTAAGTTCAAGCTCCAAACTCCAGGTGGCTAAGTAGACCAGAGTGGGATAGAAGCCAAGAGAAAGATGGTTTCAATATTATCAAATTCCACCTAATGTCAAAAAGAGAAAGGACAGAGGAAAGGTCTCTGGGCATTAATTTAGAATGTCATGGTTAAATTTTGACAAAGACGTTTAAGTAGCCCATTGGAGAGTGGAGGTCAGATTGCAGTATGCTGATGAGTATTGCAAAGCTAAGAATGTGGAGGCAGAAATGTAGATCAATGTCAAGATTTTTAAAGAAAGGAGGAAGAGAATGCACAGAAGATGAGAGAAGCATGGTTAGTGGAAGTTTTCTGTTTGTTTGCTTTTTAAGACAGGAAAAATTAAGTATTTTTGTAGAGCGAGCAGAAGGAGTCACTGCAGTAAAAGGAGCTACAAATTTCATAAACAGAATGGATAATTAATGAAGCAAGGCTTTGAAGGAAAGGAATAGGAAAAAACTTTGAGTTTTAAGTAAAAATTAGGATGGTATAATTTTTAAACTCCCACTTAAAATTAGAGATGAGCAGATTCATGAGTTGACCTACAAGAGATACCATTAAATTGGTGAGCCCACTTTCTCCTTTACCATTCTGACTTGAGGAATCGCCACTGTTTATAAGCCCATCTCCTCAGACTCCTACATCACCCCTATTGAAGGAAGGGTCTAAATATTAAGAAACAAATGAGAATTTTTAACATTAAAACTTTTAACAACTATAGCTATAGCTGCCAGACTTACGAGGCTAGGTTTTATGAGTAACATAAAACTCTAAAGGCTTTGGAAGGAGTCAAAAAAATGTTACAATCTGAGAAATTAGAACCTGGTGTAAGATTAAAAAAATCCTAAAACCAATCCTTTTTTATTGAAAAAAACTCAGTAAGGGAATAAAGTGAGAAAACAAGGAAACAAGTTAAAACGTATATTAACAGTTATTAAAGATAAAGTTAGTGAATTAAATGCTTTATGTCTCATGCCTGCTGGCCCAGCCTCAGGGTTTCTCACTTTCAATGGCAGAAAATATATTAAACTGCTTGTTACAACCCACTACTTGTGATTTTATAACACTGGAGTCAGTTTAAAGAAATCTCCTGGTTTCCCTTTATTCTTCAGTAAGATAACTGATTTTATGATGGAGAAACAGTCCCAGGAGGCACGTAAGAGATGAATATTTGATGACATATTTTGCCATTAAGGTAAATTTGTTTTAATTTTTTCTTGCTTTTTTCCCCTTCTTCGACTTTGAATAAAACGGTTGAGAAACCCATGATTGAGCTGGGCAGGGCTTTTTATGTTCTGCTGTTTTGAGTGTATGCACATTGTGCATGTAGCCATCCATGTCTGTGTGTCTGTAAGGACATGCGTGTGTGTGCACACGGGCAAGTCTGTGAATGAAGGGGTAAGTTCGATGACTCCTTGCTGCCTCATCAGAAACATCAAAACAATTAAAAAGACCTTAAAATTATCTTGAAGTAGATTATAGGGAGGTTTCTGTGACTACATCCACTAAGGACTAACCTTCTGTCCACCAGGATGGAATCCTGGTGTATGGATGGGATCCTTACTCATGCAGGAGAAAGAACTGCAGGAAGGAAGAACAAAGTCTAAAAAAGTGGCTGAAAATTTCAGCCAGAGAAAATCAGGAGTATCTGTTGGAAAACTGGCCAGATTCATGGATGTCTTTAATGTAGTACAGTTGGATGACACTACAATGATGGTCACAGTGAGCACTGGGACAAAGTCTTTATGGTCTCTGTTCATGCCTTTGGTGGTTGACAATAGACAGAAAGCTGCCATATTGGGTGGAATTTCCACACATTCTCAGAAGAGAAGTTAGTTTCTCTGATAGAGTAATGGTTACAAGTCAATAATAGATGGTTCAGTTAAAACATCTCCTTCCACCTGACTAGTTCTAAGATACACAGTTCCTTTGTGATTTTTCTTTGCCTTATGGTGTTAATGAACCTGATGTCCTAGCAAACAATGGATCCTCTGTAGCACATATATTTCTTTGAATAGGCATTGTTGGGGCAGTGCAATTAGGAGTGACTGATGCAGAATCTGCTAACATAATAAACATACAAAAATATATGTCTTGCTTTAAAATTAGTGGATTTTGGAGCACCAGGAAAATCAGACTGTTATTTTGATAGTATCTGCAAAAAAAAGTATTACAGCAAGATTTCTGCCATGATATTAAAGTGGAAATGAGGTCTACTCAACAAATAAATATTCCCAATCATACAAAAATGGGTAAAAGGAATTTGTGTTACTAAACAAATAATGTAGGCATCATTTTCTGCTTTGTGAGAAATTATGACTTATAGTCAGTCATACACTGGCCTTAAAAAAATTTAGTTTTAATTTGAAACATATTAAAATTTCCAGAGGTAAAATTATTAGCAAGATAATAATTGGATACTGTGGAATAACTAAAGGAAAAATATTTAGACATTATCCCATATGAAGATAATTCTTTAATACCATTTTAAAAGAGTTTTTAAATTATTGTTTAAAAATAAAACAAAAAATATGGTTGTTGCAATATGACTTCCCTTAGGAATGGATTGTAAGGTTGATATATTTCAAACTCTTCAAGGATCAGCACTATTTTAAAAAGGTCAATTGCAGGCACTTGTAATGTTTGGTCACATTTGATTCATTAGAATTCACCGTGAAGCTTGATTTTAATACAACAGTTATAAATGAGATAAGTTACAAATTCTATGTTGCACTCTGTGTTTTCTATTTACACAACTGATAAAATTGGCTAATCCATTTGTATCAATAGAAGAGAATCTGGACTCTATGTTCTGACAGATAAACTTCATATAGCGTTGTTGTTGGCAAGCATTTTATGTTCACTCTGAGAGTTACAGCTGAGGCCTTGAACCAAATAGGTCATTATCTAAAGCAGCACTATCCAACAGAACTCTCTGCGGTGATGAATTTGTGGTATATCTGCATTATCTCATATGGAAGCCACCAGCCACACAGGGCTCTTGAGCTCTTAAAATCCCGTTAGCATATCTGAGAAATTAATTTTGCCTAACAATTTAATTTAGTTTTAGATTTGAATTTGAATACACACATAACTGATGAGCACATTATTGGACAATGCCAGTCTACAGCACTGACATCAGATTCAATGATCAAAGGGGATCTGACTTCACATGCTCCTGCAGGACAGCAATTTCATTAAACATCAAAAATAATCCTGAAGGGGGTAAAGTCAAAGATGGTCATTTGTTGGCAGATTTCCTGAGAATTAGAGATAAAATGGTGACATGGATTTTCAAATAGCTGACATCAATAAGAGAGTAGCTGTAATATAGCCCAATATTAAACTACCAGGAACACCAATAAAAATTTAATAGACGCCATTCCACAACCTCAGTAGTGAAAGAGAAGCTATAATAGGTAATGAAAAGACAACCAAAAAGCCTCTAGCATCTAGAAAATAAAACTGATTCATTGTAGATATCGTTTAGTTTCCGTTATTTAAAAGAAAAGTTCCAAGTTTCTTGGACCAGGTAGATGTAATTTTTAAAATTCAGGTAAAAGGAGTAGTAAATATTCATCAGCTGGGTGAAGAAACATTTTCTGCGTTTACTTAAATATATAATGCCATGCATGAGGCAAAAGACTTCATTTCTAATTGCTAGCAAGATAATCATGAGCTACAGTTAGAATCTGAAGGAGTTTACACTGGCACAGTAAGTGATATCAGAGACAATGGCTCAGTGGTACTACCACACAACATCCAGCCTGATCGACGAAAGCTTGAATATCCCACAGCCTACAATCAAAAATTGGTCAAGAAATACAGGCAACACATTTCAGGTGTTTGTTTTCTAGCTGAAGAAAGAATGAGGTGCTATTATAAAGTAATTCAACTTTCTGCTATACCTCTTGTCAAAACTCTAAATGTAGAAGTAATACAGTAATAAGAGAAACAATCCTTCAATTGTTACTTAATTCTGCTTTCCCATGATTTCTTTTTCTTTTTTTTTTTCTTTTTTTTTTTTTTTTTTAGTTTTTGTTTTTGGCAGGGGCTGGGTTTGAACCCACCACCTCCAACATATGGGGCCAGCACCCTACCCCTTCGAGCCACAGGCGCCACTCAATGATTTCTTAAATAATTTCAGAGTACAAGTTACTTCTCTGAAAAAAGACAATATTTTAAAAGAAACTTCTGTAGTCTGGATTTTCATATAAAACATATTCCAATATTTTGTTTAAAATACAGAAAAGGAATTAAAAAATAACAGAAACAAAATAGGCAGTGTGAAAGACATAGTGTGAAAACACATCAGGAGTACTTGAAACATAATCAACATATTTCTACAAATGAAAAGTAATAATCATTTACTTTATAATAAGCTCAATAGTTTAGAGAGCAGATTGAACATCTGAAAAAGAAGGACTTAATGAATTGGGAAATAGATCTAAGGAAATTACTGAGAGAAAAACACAGAGAGATAAAAGGGTAGAAAAATAAGAGAAAGATAGGCCAACAATAATTTTTCATTGAAACAATGTACACTCATCTATAATACAACATGATTTTCTTAGATGCAGCCCAGAATAAAAAATGGTCTAAAAATTCAATATTTCAAAACACAGGAGATAAGCTACTGTGACGAGAGTCAGTAGAAGAAACATACAGCAAATTTAGACCTTCAATAGTGCAAACATTATAGTAACCAGAAATGGGTTCTAAAATGATTTATGAGTGGAAAGGGAAAGAATATAAACTAGAAAATAAGCAAATAGTAAGATTTAAAACAACAAAGCAAATCTAAAGAATGAGCCAGAACATTCAGAAATTTAAAAAGCAAACGAACAAACAAATAAACAAAAAAAACCCCTAAAGCTGTGGGATAAATTTAAAGAGACTATTCAAATTCATCAAAGAAACACACAGAAAAGGAAAATAGAAAAGATTACCTAGAGCATACAAATATACTTTAAATGATAAAGGTAGTACACGACTAATCAGAGTTCCAGAAGAACAGAAATGCAAGAATGGGAAGAAATAAGGCTTGAAGACTGGCTGAGAATTTCTAAGAATTAGGAGAGAGATGCATTAGCAGATTTAGAAATTATCCCAAGTCCCAGAAGGATAAATAAAAATAAATCCAACCCTAGATACATTTATCAAACTGTAAAATTCCAAAATAAAGAGAAGATGAGAGGTAAAACATCTTACCTATAATTCACTGTTAGGTTCACTGGAGGGCTGTCAAAAGCAAGAATATGTTAAAATATTATTTTAATAGTGCTTAAAGAAAAGAACCCCATCAACCTGGAATTACTTATTCCACAAACTCTCAAGACTGAGAAAGACATTTTTGTTGTTGTTGTTGTTTTTAGAGACAGAGTCTCACTTTGTCACCCTTGGTAGAGTGCCATGGCAGATTTTGGCTGGGGCTGGGTTTGAACCCAGCACCTCTGGCATATGGGGCCGGTGCCCTACTCCTTTGAGCCACAGGTGCCACCCTGAGAAAGACAATAAAAAAACAAAATAATTTGAATGTAAGTGCACATTCCTACAAAGAAATATTACCCACATAGAAGAAAAATAATCCATCTTAGACTAAAGACAGTCTAATATGCAAGTGGAAAAACATGAATTAGCATCAAGTTGTGAATAATTTCTAATTTATGGTGTTAGTAAACAACTTGAAACTTTTTAATGGAAAGAAGTGTTACATTAGACAGGAATTTTGCTATAGGAGATAAAGTCCTGTATATTGTGTGTGTTAAAAAGAAGGCAGGCACTGATTAATCTTGTCAGATTAAATACGCATGTTTTTTTAAATACTCATTAATAATATAAATAAAATACATAACATCCAAGTCAATACAGTAAGAAAAACTGCAGTTAAAAAGTGACAGTAGGGCTCAGTGAGTAGGGCCCTGGCCCCATATACAGAGGATGGCAGGTTCAAACCCGGTCCCATCCAAACTGCAACAACAACAACAGCAAAAATAGCTAGGTGTTGTGGCGGGCACCTGTGGTCCCAGCTACTGGGGAGGCTGAGGCAAGAGAATCACCTAAGCCCAAGAACTGGAGGGTGCTGTGAGCTGTGATGCCACAGCACTCTACTGAGTGGGACAAAGTTAGATTCTGACTCAAAAAAAAAAAATTAAAATTAAAAGTGACAGTAGAAAGCAAGAAAACAGGAAAGAAATTACATTAAATATATCTGTATTCCCAATAAATGTCAGCAAATTAACCCCTTTACCCGCATGCATATAGTTAAAAGAAACTGTTAGTTTATAAGTTGCCTACAGGAGATACATGTGAGACATAGAGACACAGAAAATTAAATATACTTTTTAAAATAATCATGTAAATTCAGGTATTTACCTTTTTCTTTGCCTATAAGCCATTCAAAAGCAATACAGAAAATAAAAATAAAAACCAGAAATATCGATTGTTTCATAAAATCAAAGAGAAACAAACCCCCTAAATCTCAAAAAATGGTAGACTAAAGCCAAAGTTAGAAAGCAAAGACGACCTCACATCTGCAGAAAACGGTGAAGGACATACATTAAATCCCTGCGTGCAGCAGTGGAAGTATCCCAGAAATAAACAGCTGCTTTTTATGATCTTAATTTGATCTTATTTTCTTCCAAGAATCAGAGACAAGGCTAATCCAGGGACCACACAATCAAGGACTCAATTTCATATGGGAATTTAATATACGATAAGTATAGTACCTAAAATGGTGGATTAAAAACATGAACCATTGTTCAAATGGTGTTGCGACAAGTGCACTACCACCTGAAGAAAAGGGCAGGCTGGAATTGACACCTTGTACGTGTACTAGGGTAAATTGCAAGTGAACCAAATATGTAAATATTCAAAAAAATGAAATGATTAACATATGCTAAAGACTCTGGGAGAAATTTTTAAATATGATCACAGATTGAGGATGGTCTTTCCTAAATACAAAATAAAAACAAAGTAGCCACAAAAGGAAAACAGCGTTTTCTTCCTATGTAAAAAGGACCATTAGCAAAGTAAAAGACAAAGAAGACAAAATGGAAAACAGTATTTGTAATTGACATCACAGATAAAAGTCTTCTAGCCCCCTCTCCTTCCTGCCACAAGGGAAGTCTATCTGATCATAAGACCAAAGACTTGATAGAATGATGAACATGGAGCAGCCAGATTACAGAACAGCAATTACAAATGGCTTTTAAAGAAAAAAAGTTCTCAACTTTACATAAAATAAGATAAATACAAATTAAATCTACACTGAGATACCATTATTTACCTAACTGATTGGCAAGGCTCAGCAGACTTGAAAGTACCTTCAATTTGTAGAAAACAGCCACTCCTATATCTGATAATAGAAGAAAAAGTTGATAACTCACAAACTTGGAAACACACCTACTCTTTGGCAAGAAATTCCACTTGGATATTTATCCTGCAGCTATGTAGAATAAGCGAGAATTTATATGCAGAAATCACACATTGTAGAATGGTTTGCAACACCAAAGTTTTAAAAGTAACCCTCATGCCCGTAAAGAAGGGATTACATAAATAGTAGTTTTGAGTCACACATTTCCAAGCAAAGTGCAGAACCCCGTGCCAAGCAGCTATAATTTTTTAAAGGAGATGATGAAGTGAATAAATAAACGTAGTTGTTATATAATATTCATAGACTATCTCTGGAAGGAAACAGACGTTTAACGTACTTACCTGTGGGAAGCGGAGTTAAGTAATTGAGATGGGTGAAAGATTTTCATTACACATGCCTATATTCTTTTGATATTTTAAGTTTTGGTGTAGATGAATGTATGACTTATCAGATCAGGAATAAATAAAATTAAAATTAAAAATCAGTAACAAAAGCATAACTAAAAACCCCAAACATTGGAATTTTAAAATATATACAACTAAACACACACAAGTCAAAAAGAAATCATGAAGAAAATTAATAAATACAACTAAATAGTAATGAAAATGCTAAACGTCAAACTTCTAGGATGCAAATCAAGTGGCATTTGAGGGTCATTTACAGGCTTAATTAATTTAAGAAGAAAGCTGCAACTAGTGAGTTAACCAAATATGAAGTTTATGAAGTTAGAAATAGCACATCATTATAAATCCAAGCAAAGTTTCAGATGAAGGAAACTAATGAAATAGAAAACAAAGTTACAAGGATATAGTAGCTCCCCTGAAACAAATTTTTTCTCTTAGAAATGATTAACAAAATTAGAGTGTCCTTTGGAAAGTTTAATTTGAGAGAAAAAAAAGAGAGAAGGCATTAACAAATAATCTAGGATTTTAAAAGATGAAAGAGGGAATTTTTAGTTTTTTTTTTAATTGAAAGAGAGAATCATGACCAATTTTATGAATACGCTTGAAAACCCAGGGAGAAAACATTAATTTCTAAAAAAAAATTCTAAAACCAACACAAGAAACAGGAAATATGGAACAAAACCCAAAACATCATATCTACTTTTATGAATCGAATCTCTCAAGAAATTTATTAGATAAAAAAATTCTACCCCTGAAAATTCTCAAGCAACTAATTTTTTAGGTGACTTCCATGATTTCTACCTAAGGCTTAGATCATTCCAATTTATAGACTTTTCCAAGGGATTTTATTTTATGAGGCATGTGGATTATGGATTTACGTATGTTGAACCAAGTACTTTATCACTGTTCCTTTCCTCCAGGCCAGCCCTCAGCAATCATTGACCCCTTTTCTGGCTTTGTTTTATCTCTATGGAAATTGTGTGTAAAAGAACTCATACAGCATGTCGTCCTGTGAGCCCACGTCTTGCACTCAGCCAAATGCGTTTGCAATTCATCCACATTTGTGTGTATTGACAGTTTGTTCCTTTTTATTGTTTATTTGTATCCCAATCTATGGACCTACCACAGTGGAAAAATTAAGTGCTAAAACAAATGGGTGAAAGTTATGACATGCCAATTTATAGAGAAAGAGAAGCATTTAATAAGTTCTGTGGCCTTTTGAACTTTGCAAAAATGAATTTATCCAAGGTATTCTTGGGCTTCTAATTTGGTCAGAATGGAAATTATAGGTTCCGTGTTTGTTTTGAAGCTGTAGAATTTTACCTGCATAAAAGATTTTTCAAGAACTGATGTCGCCCAGGTAAAAACCTTTCCCATTCTAGTCCTGATCTGGTCATGCTCACTCACAGTGAACAGAGCATCCATTTGCCCATCAGAGCGACTGGTCACTCCACTCTCCACACCCCCTACCAATCCCAAAGATACAAAGTAGCCAATGGTCCAGTACCAAAAAGGGGTGGGGGGAGAAAAACAAACAAAATACGGACCTTTACTATCACTATTTTGTCTTTCCTATCTGTAAACTTTGAAGTGGCTGCTATTTCTCTTCTTGGTTATTCACAAACATGTTAGAAGTCACATAAACATTAACTTAAGAAGTCTGAAAAGCAAACTTGAAAAACAGATTGCTCTAACATACTTTCTAAGGTTAGTTACTTTAGAAGGAAAATTTTTGTCATTCCTTCATCTAATCACTTTAATCTTCACGATGAGATAAAAGAATGCTAGTGTTGAACCCTCAAAGAAAATCTACTTCAATGAATCCACCATCATCTGAAAAACAGGAAAGCCTAGTGGACTAAATGATGAGCAATTGTGAATAACAAGTTTTCTTCTTTACCTCCACCCTACAGAGATGGAAAGTGAGGGCATTTCGTGCCACGTTTGGACTAAGGTTGGGTTTTAAAATAAGAAAAACTAATAAAACAACTCAGAATATAGAAAGGTAGGTGAAAATTTTAATATATTAATAGCTTGACATATTACTTTATATGCTAGATTATACAAATTAAAATTTTCAGGCCTTAAGAATGAATCAACATTTCATATATTGTAGTCTTTGAGACGATAGTTTATAGTTCAAATATATTTAACATAATTTAAACTTTTATTCCACATGTTGCGTTACACTGGTTTTCCTTATTGCTTATGCCAATTGTTTTTTGTTTGTTTGTTTGTTTGTTTTGAAACAGAGTCTCACTATGTCACCCTTAGTACGGTGCTATGGCATTACAGCTCACAGCAACCTCAAACTCTTGGGCTTAAGCCAGTCTCTTGCCTCAGCCTCCCAAGTAGCTGGGACTACAGGTGCCCACCACAATGCCCAGCTATTTTCTGGTTGTAGTTGTCATTGTGGATTGGCAGGTTCGAACCCACCAGCTCTGGTGTATGTGGCTGGCGCCCTAGCTTCTGAGCTACAGGCACCGAGCCTCTTATGTCATTTGTTTACATCATTTATTCATACATGTATTCATTGAAGCATTCCTATGAAGTATTTTTATATTAATCTTATATTAATTTTTATAGAGGAGAAATAGTTTAAAATATATATATAATATCTTTTATATATATATAAAAGAAGGCACAGCTTGTATATTAAAGGCAAATATAATTTAAAGGCAGATGATTGAATAAATGGAGAACAGACACAACATACGTGAAACTATTGAAACAATTTAGAATTCAAAAAATACTTACTCTTCAACTTATATTAATGTGTCTATGAATATACATTAGACTATATATTTATATATCAATTTTAATTTTATTTATTTAAAAAACAAATTTAATACAATCATTACAGAAGATGCTAGTTTTATTCTGACAATAAAACATTAATTAGTTACAATGTGAGGATGTTCAGCACACCCTCTGGGTGAAAGTCAACTGCAACTTGACCTTTACCTTAGTATTGAAAACAATGTGACCTAAACATTTGCACCCTCATATTGATCTGAAATTTAAAAAGAATTAATTAGTTAGACTGCCTTTTTGTTAGTACCTAAAATCCAATCTGTTAGTTCGTGGGTGGAACATGTTATGATTTTAATATGTCATGCACTGACCAGCTGTTAATTTATATTAAGCCAGGTATATTTGTTCAAAGGAGCAAATTATTCAGAGAGCCATCAAAACAGTTCCTACTGGTTCCAATAAAATTCTATCCTAGTGCTTTCTGTTAATTGCCCTGACTTTATACACTCATAACAGATGTACTTCATGGCTGAAAGAAAAAATTCAAGCCTTCTAAGTCTATTTTAATAGCAAGTTTCAAACAACCAAAAAAGGAATAATAGGATTTAAAGGTAAGGTTGTATGAAATTTATATATTAGTCTTTGTGGGTCAGACAGAAATATTTCAGAAGTATATTAGCGGAAATAAATACTTTCTAAAGCTTTTGATGAAAGAAAAGGAAGAGATATTTTTAAATTGGTAAGTTATCTGTAGCCCCATGTTTTAAACTGCATTATAATCTCTTAGTTCATAGATTTGTTATTCTGTTAATACCCCATGTTTATTCTAGCTACATATTTTGTCAAGGATCGTGCTCTATGCTGGGGGGCAAGGGCACCTCTAGTGCAACCCAACATTTTTATATTAGAGAGTGACTAATTATGGCCTTCTCTTCTTGTTCACACTTTTCACTAGGCAGATGAAATGTTTTGCAAATTGAGAACCCATGTGCCATCTGGCTTTTGTGTTCATAATTCATGCCCTGAAAGGCAAAGCAGTTACGTAATTAAAAGGAACGACTTTGGAATCAGATAGGCCATGTGAATAAGAGCTAATTCCTTACCATCTCCAGGCTTCAGTGCTCTCATCTGTAAAATGAGGAGAACACTACTTGCCTACCAACTTATGATGAGAATTGAATAAGTATAGACAGCTGTCAGCTTAAAGATACTACATATATTCTTATGAACTTGAACATAAGCTTTTAATTGGCTAAGTTTTACTTATGCAGAAAGAAAATGTAATAATAATCAAAATCAGTCCTTATGAAGAGAGAATGTTTTCCCCGGGGTAATATTTTTATGAATTAATGATACTTGTCATATAGGGACAATGAGAGGAATAAGTGCTATGAGACACAGAGACGAGGATGCCCAATTTTATCCCAGAGTCAACAGAAAGCATAAGGAAATATAGAGACGTTCAACTAAAAAGAAAAAACGACTTGTGAAATGTACTTCACTTACTGAACATTCAGTCATGTAGGCACCAAAACGATAGAAAAGACTTGTATGCCCCCGATTTTAAATTATAGAAGCTGGAAATGGACAGAGCTCTCTATAAGAGTAAGAAATTATGGGGCTGCTATTCAGATACTTTGTGGTTTTCCATATTACACTTTAAAAAAAGATGTTTGCATACAATGAACTCGGGTCCTTCTATGCGGTGTGCTTGTTGTCCCAGGTCCCCCCTCAAATCTGGGCTCTACATAAGTCAGTGTTTTTGTCCAGCCCCTCAGTCACAGAGCGCCCTTCCTCCCTGGTGCTCATAGCAGTACTGCTGATGTCAAAGGCCATCTTTTGAATGCCAAGCACCGCTGCCTAACATGATCCTCGTATATGGGGTCTGACAATTAACTTGGCAAACTTGCCACCACATGTGCTCATGTGGGCAGGATTGTACAAACAAGGTTTCATGACCTTGGCATATCAGCGTCTCACAGCTGTGTCCATGCCAACGTGGGGCAATGGTGTTCATTATTGTTATTATGTGTTTTTGTGTGCTATGTGACAACAGCTCTGAGGGTCATTCCAGAAAAGGAGTTCCCAAACTGATTTGAAAGGTGGACTAGGGACTGGCCTTGGTGCATAGCTTCCCGAGGGGAGTCCTTTAAAGGTGACCATAGTAATATTCATCAATGAGGTATGTAGCACTTTTACCAGGATGAGTTTGAAAACTTAATTGACAAACCTCGTAGTTTCCCAGGTGATAAATCTTTAGACCACAAAACACTTAAAAAATAGACTGGGAAAATCCTATGATTTGCTTAGGATTTGCAGCTATATTGACTGCTAGCTCTGTAGGCAAGCTAGCACTGTCTAATAGACACGTAATGTGAATTACATATATAATTTCAAATTTTCTGGCAATCACATTTTTTAAAAGTAAAAATATATATGTTATATATTACATATAGTTTAAAATTAGCATATATTAACTTAATAGACTATTAAATTAATTTTAAAAGTATATATTTTAACAAAGAAAATCTAAAATATTATTTCATCATGTTATCATAAAACTTACTGGAATGTTTCACTCTTTTTTTGATTGCATCCTCAAAATCGGCAAGAATTTTGTCATCATATCAGGAGTCAGCTCGGAGTAGAGACATTCGGTGCTCAGCAGTCTCCCTTGGTTGGTGATTTCCATATTGGGCAGCACAGATAAAGACCCTTAGCTATAGCTGGATCTGGAAGAAACCGAGAATTCACCAGAGCTAAGACTTGGGGAGTTTGTGACTAATGTAATTTAAGCAAAAATTTGGTTACATGGAGAAAAATATCCTCATTCTAGAATTCATGATTGGTGCTGATTTTTATTTTAAAACAACTTTCCAAAATATAAATACCGAGCAAGTGATACTTAGTCTAACACATGATAGTTCACTTTTCTACATGGGAAAATGTGACCATTTAGAGATTCATAGCTTAGGGATGAATATCATCAAACATCAAAGTGATTTCTATTTAAAATTTTTCAGAAAAGAAAATCCATATCTAAAACCTGAAAAGATTTAGAGAAACAGCTATATTTAAATATTTGAAAGAAAGCCAGGTGTGCTGCTCACCCCTGTGCTCCTAGTACTTTGGGAGGCTGAGACAGTTGGATTGCTTGAGCTCAGGATATCAAAACCAGCCTGAACAAAAGCGAGACCCCCATCTCTACAAAAAAATAGAAAAACTAGCCAGATGTGGTAGCAAGCACCTATAGTCCCACCTATAGGGGAGGCTGAGGCAAGAGCAGGGGTGAGTTTAAGAGTTTGAGGTAGCTGTGAGCTAAGATGATGCCACAGCACTCTGCCCAGGGTGACAGAGTAAGACTCTGTCTAAATAAATAAATGGATAAATAAATAAATCAATAAATGAAAGCTTCTCAGAGGATGCTCAACATGAATGCCCTTTGTTCAATAAATACCTTAGCATTTTAGGGCGGCACCTGTGGCTCAAAGGAGTAGGGTTCTGGCCCCATATACCAGAGGGGGCGGGTTCAAACCCAGCCCTGGCCAAAAGCTGGAAAAAAATAAAACCTTAGCATTTTAAATTTATTTATATATTTATTTATTAAATCATAGCTGTGTACATTAATGCAATCATGGGGTACAATGTGCTGGTTTTATATACAATTTGAAATGTTTTCATCGAACTGGTTAACATAGCCTTCACGGCATTTTCTTAGTCATTGTGTTAAGACATTTATACTCTACACCTAAATTTCACATGTACCCTTATAAGATGCACCATAGGTGTGCTCCCATCAATTACTCTCCCTCCGCCCATCCTCCCCTCTCCCTTCCCCTCCCTCTTCCCTTTCCCCTTCTTTGTGGGCTATAATTGGGTTATAGCTTTCATAAGAAAGCTATAAATTGGTTGCAGAGTAAGACTGAGTACATTGGATACTTTTTCTTCCATTCTTTAGATACTTTGCTAAGAAGGATATGTTCCAGCTCCATCCATGTAAATATGTAAGAGGTAAAGTCTCTTTCTTTAAGGCTGCATAATATTCCATGGTGTACATATACCACAATTTATTGATCCATTCATGGGTCAATGGGCACTTGGGCTTCTTCCATCACTCAGCAATTATGAATTGGGCTGCAATAAACATTCAGGTACATATATCTTTGTTATAATGTGATTTTTTGGTCTTCTGGATATATACCTAGTAGAGGAATTGTAGGATTGAATGGCAGGTCTATTTTTAGATCTCTAAGTGTTCTCCAAACATCTTTCCAAAAGGAATGTATTAGTTTGCATTCCCACCAGCAATGTAGAAGTATTCCCTTTCCTCCAGCATTTTAAATTTATATTGAAAAATTTCTATTAATAACTCTTTTGCTAGTGGCAGAATCTTGTGTCT
>CAUYRH010007318.1:0-20140 GCA_963574655.1 Perodicticus potto
TCTGGGCTGGAGATTGTTCTGTTTAAGTAGGTTAAAGGTAGATGACCATTGTCTTCTTGCTTGGAAAGTTTCATTTGAGAAGTCTGCAGTCACCCTGATAGATTTGCCCCTGTAGGTCAACTGGCACTTACTCCTGGCAGCTTGGAGAATCTTTTCTTTTGTCTTGACTTTGGACAGGTTCATCATTATGTGTCTTGGGGAAGCTCGGTTAGAGTTGAGGCGACCTGGGGTCCAATATGCCTCTGAAAGGAGAGTGTCAGAATCTTTGGTGATATTTGGGAAATTTTCATTTATAATATTTTCTAGTATGGCTTCCATTCCCCTGGGGCATTCTTCTTCCCCTTCTGCGATACCTATAACTCGTATGTTTGAACGCTTCATAGAGTCCCATAATTCTGTCAGTGAATGTTCTGCCTTCTCTCTCTTTTTTTCTGCCTCTTTAACTATCTGAGTTATCTCAAGAGCTTTGTCCTCTATCTCTGAGATTTCTACTATCTTTCTACTACATCTTTCAGTTTCCTAATTGACTGCTTCATTTCCCCCATCTCTGCCATATCCTTTTTATATTCTTCATAGCGTTCATCTCTTAATTGATTCTGTTTTTGGATTTCTTTTTCCACTTTATTAGCATTTTCCTTCATCGTTTCCTTCATTTCCTTGATTGTTTTCATCATCTGTATTCTAAATTCCCTTTCTGTCATTTCTAACATTTCCTTATAGGTGCAGTATCTACCTCAGAGCCCCTTGGGGGGGTTGCTCTGGACTGGTTTTTCATGATGCCAGGAGTTTTTCTGCTGATTCTTCCTCATGGGTGATTTCTTTTATCTGTTTCCTTGCCCTAATTTTCCTTTCACTTCTTCCTGTTCTTTAAGTTGCCATGCCTCTGGACTAGGGTTTCGATGAGTCCTTTTGGTACAGGACCAGAAGGATGAGAAGATTGAAAAGTAAGAAGGGAAAAAAGAAAGAAAGAGAGGAAAAAAAGAGAGAAAAAAAAAAAAAAGGAAAAAAAAGAGAAGAAAAAGGAGAAAGGAGAGTAGGTGGGTAGAAGCAACTATCGACCAAAAGAAGAGAGGCACAAAAAGAGGGGCATGGGAGCAAATATAGGTGTATAGTATGGTACTTTGACCCAACCTTAAGGACCCCCAACCTCTGGGGTGCCGGGTTGGGTGGTTAGGTCAGCAGCTCTTTGCCAGCCTGTGTGAACACAGTACCCCACCTCCACCAAGTATAGAGGAAAGACAAAAATGCAATAAATCAAACCAAAACAAGCAAACTGAAAACTTTACAGGGTAAAATTGGGGGAAAAAAACCAATTAATAGGGGTAGAAACACTAGCAAAATAGAAGTTCTAATTGTTGAAAAAGGCAACAATGGAAAATTATATTTAAACTAGAAAAATGAAGAAATAAAAGAAAGAAAAAAGAAAGGAAAAATCTTTAAGGAAAATGCTGAAATTAAAAATAAAACAACAATAACAAAAACAAACAAACAACAACAAAAAAACCCCCCACAAAACAAAACAAAAAACAAAGCAGTATATATATCTTGCTGATATTGTCTGGGCAAGAGGTGATCTTCTGGGGTATGATATGTTAGTCACAATGTTGGTATAGCGACTGGAGGCCTCTAATGATTTCTCAAACCTCGCAGGGTGGAGAGCTTAAATCCTCCTCAGCCTGCTTAGAAGCTACTTTAAATTGCTAACTTGGGTTAAGCAGATGCTTTCTCAGGAAAGCGCTTGTGGCTGGGATCACTCCTTAAGTGGCTATCCACTTACCCAGTGTGTCAAAACCGGTCTCACCCTAGGCCCCTGAGGGCTAAGGCTGCAAGGCGTCTCAGTCCCTGCCTTTAGGCTACTCAGTCAGATTACTCGCTCCCTCCTGATGCTTGTTCTGTGACCCTGAGGGTGGAGCTTGCCAGGGCAGTGGCTCAGCCCACAACCAAACACTGGTAGCTCAGTCTGGCTCGGTGGCCCAGTCTGGGGACCCAGACAACACTGAAAGACCTCCGCATTCTTGCCCAAGTTCTCCCAAGGCAGTTCAACCAAGTGCCAAGTCCAAAAGAAACACAAACAGCTCACAGGTAAGGCCTTTCCAGCTTGCAGTCTCACTGCTGCTGCACCCAAAGCTGCCGGCAGGATTAGACTGAAGGAACACACGTAAACACTTGCCAGCTCTCCACCGCTTTTGCCTTCCTGAGGGGGTCCAGAAGTCTCACTCTATCTCCCTGCATCCCCAAAGTGATGTTTCTGGGCAGATCTCGCCAGCCAGAGATGCCTGAAGTCTTCTCTCTCCAGTCTCACTGTGCCCAGTTGCAAGGAAGCTGTTACTCTGCCGCCATCTTGCTCCACCCCTCTTTATTTATTATTTTTTTTATTAAATTATAACTATGTACATTGAGGGATTTATGAGGTTCAGTGTACTGATTTGATATACAATGTGAACTGTTTACATTGAACTGCTTAACACATTAATCACAATTACTCTTTTAAAAATAGTTTTGAAATGTACCTTTGCATCACGCACATTAGGTGAGGTCCCCCCAAATACCCTCCCTACTTCAGCCTTGTCCGTCCTCTCCTGTCTCTCTGCTCTTCCCTTCTATTCTCTGGACTATAGTTATGTTTTACCATTTGTATGAATGTGTAGGTGATTATATATTGATTTCATAGTAGTATTGAGTACATTGGATACTTTTTTTTCCCCATCCTTGAGATACTTTACTAAGAAGAATATGTTCCATTCAGGTAAACATAAAAGATGTGAAGTCTCTATCTTTTTTTATGGCTGCATAGTATTCCATAGTGTACATATAACACAATTTGGGTCAATGGGCACTTGGGCTGTTTCCACGTCTTGGCAATTATGAATTGGGCTGCAATAAACCTTCTTGCGCAAATGTCTTTGGTGTAAAATAATTTTTGATCATCTGGGTATACACCTAGTGGAGGAATTGTAGGATTGAACAGTAGGTCTACTTTTAGTTCCTTGAATGTTCTCCAAACCTCTTTCCAAAAAGGCCATATTAGCTTGCTATATAACAGATTTTGATATCAATTTCCAGTATATTTGAATGAAGGAACTGGTAAAAAATCTTAACCAGATAAGATTAAGATTATCTGCCCTCTGAACAGGACTGGAGTAGTCCTTTTCAAACTTGGGGTCTTGCTAAAATGCAGATTCTGATTCAGTAGGTCTGGGGTGTCACCTCTGGGGTGTCACCTTCTGCATTTTAACAAGCTCCCAGGTGAAGTATATGCTGCTGTAGGTCTGTGGGGTCACAAGCTGACCAGCAAGGGACTAGATTATAGTGGTCAAGGCTCAAGGATTTGCAATGAGGTGGAGATAGATTCAAATCTAGACTCTGTACTCACTTGCAGCATGATTTTATGTTGCTTGAGGCCTCAATGCATTAGTTTTATCGAGTGCCAAATTGAACTAAAAATAATACTAGCTCCTAGGCTGTTGCAAGGATTTCATGGATATAAAGTGCTGAGGAATAGGTCTGGGCACATAGTAGGTGGTCAAAGTAGTTGTCACTGTTTCTATTATTATTCTAATATTGGCCACTAACTTTTTTTGTTTGTTTCTTTTCATATTCTGCTTGCCAGGCCCCCTTTGCTCTGTTTTGGTTTAATGTTGGATTATTTTATTTCTTCTGTCTCTCTCTCTGTTTAGTATTAAAACATTTACCTTTAAAAATTTACAGAAAGTTGTTAGAGTCCATGTATGTGCTTTCAAAGGGCTCATGTTTAAGAACTCACTCTTTGCTTAAGAGGTTGCTTCCCTTCTATGTCATCTGCAAAATTCTGGTCCTAAATCATTCCTTACTCAGAAATGGCTTTTCTCAGGGTACAGTTCAGAATGTCCCCCGTCCTCTGACTGAGCTAACCCCTCAGTTCTGTTTTGTGTTTTCTGGGCTGTGGAGTAGGGAGGAGTTTTTAACCTGTTGCCCGATTTTTTAAGGAAAAATCATTTCCTGATTGGGGTGTGAGCTGAAAATGGAATTTTCCCTTTATTGGGTAGACCATTGATGTAAAACATTCAACATCTCCCCAACTTCTCCTTCACTATCCTTCCTGTAACCATTTAGAAGATATTTTCATTTAATAGTTTCATTTTTAATATTGTCTCATATGCAAGAGAATTTTTATAGAAAGGTCAAGATTTTATCTTGATTAAATTGTTCTACCAAACTGTATCTTGCACATAGCTCTAGGTCACATAAAGAATTTATTATTAAATAGTTTTGCTTCCTATAAGATATTTAGGTGAACTATCTCTGAGATGTGTATGTATTTATGCATGTGTTTGTGTATGTTTTATCCAAAATTACCCACCGGAGACCAGAACACTACAAGAAACAAATGGAGGCATATCTCCCATCAGGGGAAATCCAAATTTGAAATGCAAAATCCTGGGTTGTGCTAGTGAAATCTCTGTGGTCTTATTTTAGATTCCAAAATGATTAATCCTTTAGTAAAAGTACTACTAGGAGATATTTTTTAAAAATCCATTTCATTGAGGGATCACTATAAATCACTACATACACCCATTTTACGTGTACAATTCATGAATTTTGACAAATGTGGGCATTCATGTAATCAACACGACAGTGAGACCTAGAGCATTTCCATCATTGCTCGGGGATTCTTATTCTGATAAAGTCTTCTGCAGGGGAAGGTAAGACCTACCTGTGTGGATAGGAATTGAATTCTCCTTCAAGGGAAAAGAGACTCACATTCTGAAGGGCTAATGGGGACAGATTTCATCACCCAGAAGAGGATGTGACAATAGTTGGCCACAGGAGAAGGATGTGAGCCAAGAACAAAGTTTTCCATGAGAGGACCTCAAGCGAAGGCATTTCCCCCCGCCCCCGTTTTACTCTGAGTCATATTTATTTAGTGTTCCGTGTTAAGTGTCGCCAAATGGTTTTCAATGGTACAGACTGTAGATTATTAACAGGTGCCAAGGGGCAGGACAGCAAAGGGAACCTCCACCGGCTCAGCACTACCTGCTGCTTGAGGCCAGCAAGTCAATGGCTGCACCCTGTTCCAGTGGTCAGGTACAAGAGAAATGATGGCTCAAGATGGAGGCGAGAGCAGCGGAGAGGGAGGTGGGATGAACAAATCAACTGCAGCATGGATTAACTCGGAAGCAGCTCTAAGATGAGCATAGCCAGAGGTAAGTCTTAAAATAGATTCAGCAAATACAAATACAGAATGCCCAGTTAAATGTGAGTTTCAGATAAGCAATGAATAATTTTTAGGATGCCTCATGTACTAGTTGGGATGTATTATACTAAAAAATTTTGCTGTGTATCTGAAATTCAAATTTAACTGGGCATCTTGTATTTTCTTTGTAACCTTATCTCAAAAGAAAGAAAGACCAAATACTGTGTTAGGATGTTTATACTGAATCAAAATAATCAAAAGTAAAATAAGAAAAGTAAGAATATGCAACTTAGGGAGATGTGAATAAAAAGTGGTGTTTGTATGTGTGTGCACTCAAATGATCAAAGTGGATCAAAACTGAAGGGCCAATGTATATATTTTTTGACTTGAGCCTAAAGTAAACCTGATATTTTATTTATTTGATTTGAATCTTTGTTTTCTAGTGAATGGAGTTTGTTTTGATGTTTAGTTTCAAACTGGCTTAGTCTTTGAAAAGAACATGAATAGTGTTAAAACACTTAGGTCAAAAAAATGGCCCTCTGCTTCACCTTTCTTCATTCCTTGGCTCCAGTCCCCAGAAACAAATACTTTCAATTCTTTTTAGAAATTATTTCAATATGTATCTCCGCATTTCAAGTAACATTCTTTTGTTATTTCTTTATTTGTTTATTTTAGTTGGGAATTTCACTGCCGTCTGCAATTGTCTCTCTACTTCCCCTCTCTACCATCTACCCAATTGATCACCATTTTTGTTTTGGTCCAAAGTTAGTGTTTATATTGTATCAATCTAAAAATGTCATTCACTGCTGAAGAGAAGTATTAAATAGTACATTATGATTTCATTTTTATATGATTTTTATTTCTTTTGCAGTTAATAGTCACATTTGGTTTACAAGGAAGGTGAGGTGTTTTTTGCGGGGTATGTTATGTGTATCAAGGTCTTATATCTGTGCTATTTACCTTTTCCAGAGAAGAATCCAGCATCCATGCTGGGAAGAAGCAATAAGTTGTCTGGCTACTGTCATTTAGGGGCAGGTGGAGGAATGAGGCTGAAGTCTCTGCAATTCAGAATGTAGGGTTTTATTTGTTTGCTATCCCCAGTTGCACCTTTCACCCATTTCCTTTGCTCTTTCCTCTTCCGTTTGAATCTTTGTTCTCTAATGAACAGAGTTTGTCTGTCCTTCTGGCCTAGCACATTGTAAAAAAATTCCTTTACTGGAATTTCTGTGGGATTTGGCAAGGAAAGGGAGAAGACCATGGACGTAATCCGTTTTTATTCTGAAGTCCACACCAACTACTTTTCACAAACAATTTTTGTCAGCCAAGTCCCTTTAATTGCCATCTAAATAGACTGCTTTGACTTTATGGAGTGGAACATTATTCTCTCCTTACAAACCAGACGCCGAGCAGAGTGCTATGTTGCTCTGTGCAGGACCTTGGCCTTGTTGAGTTTGGTTTCTAATTCCTGTGCTTTAGGTCACCCCTTGCTTGTTGTAGGCTCGCTTATTTTAATGCACAGGAAGAAATAGGCCAATCTGGCATCAGCTCAAAACGCAGGTGCTGGGAAGTGGGATGATGAAAGACACGTGAACATAATTACATGTTCAAATTCCTGTTGAGTGTCAATAGAGACTCTTTCACATTGGGTCCTTTAAATCAAGATATTTTAAAAGTTCTGCTGAAGTGAACATGTACCTTACTTATTAGGCACTGGGATAGCATTTGAAGTACAATTATGGAAGCAGTGAAATACCTTCCAAGAATCCATGAGGCAGCCATAAATCTATTACCACCCATAATGGGCACGAATATAAAGAATTTGATTGAAGTTTTCTTTGACATCTGTGATTTCTAAGTCTATTTATGATAGCTAATGACATTCCTTGGTTATTACTGAGAATATTCCTAGTCCTCCCCGGGGGAAGAGAGATTCTTAAGGATGCCTTGATGTATAATTAGGTGGGAATGCAGTTATATTTCCCTTTGAAGGTTCAGAGGATAATCCTCTAGCTTGCTAACTGACCTTATTTTAAAGCTATTATACTCATGGAAATCAGCAGAGCTTTTATGATCTCCTATGAGTATGGAAAAAGCAATAAGTGGGAAAATATTCCATTAGTTTTATGCAGTAACTTTGGAATGCCTGATTAGGTGAGAAAAAATAACATTTATTGAGTGCCTACTATATGTTAGGCATTGTGTTAAGAATTTTAAACGCTTTATTGTTATTTAAATATTTGGAATAACTCCATAAGGTAGACACTCTGCTTAAATACATTATACAAGTAAGAAGACCGAGATCACACAGAGAGTAAGTGGTGAACCCCTATTTTTTTTGGAGATAGAGTGTCACTATGTCACCCTTGGTAGAGCTATGGCGTCACAGCTCACAGCAACCTCAAACTCTTCAACTTAAGCGATTCTCTTGCCTCAGCCTCCCAAGTAGCTGGAACTACAGGCGCCTCCCACAACGCCCAACTATTTATTGGTCGCAGTTGTGATTATTGTTTAGCAGGCCTGGGCCGGGCTTTAACCGCCAGCTTCGGTGTATGTGGCCGGCGCTCTACCCACTGAGCTACGGGTGCCGCCTGGACCCCTATTCTGAAACTAGGTATTTCAGTTAGGATGCGTAGTGGACGAGATTGGTGCTCTGCCGGACCTCCTGGGATCTGATTTTACTCATGTGTGCCCATGCGTTTTAGCATGCTTTTGCTTCCAATAGTTAGTGCCTACTGCTCTTTTTGAGGATTGTACTCAGGATACTGGAACTTACTTTTTCTGGGATGGCCTTTCATCAATGACTGTCAGTTGTGATACCATGAAGGCTCAGCTTCCTTACCTCAAATTGGTACACATTGGAAGTGTTAAGTTAAATATCCTTTCCTTGGGAGTTCCCTCTAGAGCTGTGGCTCCTATCACTGGAACTCCGCCTGACATAGCTCCCTTTCCCAGTTTCCTCACCTCCTCTAACATACTTCCCCACTTTCCCTTTGTGGTTGAATCCTTGTTTGAGGGTCTTCTTTTAGGAAACTTGATACGATAAAGGACAAAATAAGTTTTGTAATGTAACTAGGCGTGAGATTGGCACTTGCCCAGCTGCTACATAATGAGGTGGAGGTAGGATAGACAACGGGGGAGGGGAGGGAGCAACCTCAATGACCACTTTCCTAACTCTGTCTGGCTGTGACAACCACACAATATATACCCTTAGAAATTCAAACCTTTTACCCTGGTCTTTGACAATACACATGATCTAGATTCAACCTATTACTCCAAATTCATCTCTGATCATCCCCCTTCTCACTCCTCCAGAGGTATGACCTTCTTTTAGTTCCTTGAATCCCCCCCAAACTCATTACCTCCCCCAGGGTCTTCATACTTATTGTTCCCTTTCTCATCATTTAGCTCTTAGTTCAATAACATTATCTCAGAAAAATCTCATCTAACTACTCTGTCTAAAGTGACATCTAATTCTCATGTAATTAAAAACAATGACCTTATTCTGTTTTGTTTTCTTCCTAGACCTGATTATCACTTGAAATTATCTCATTCATTTGTTACTTACTTATTGTCTCTTCTCCTCATTGAAATGTTACTTGCCTGAGATGGAGATTGGGTCTGTGCTGTTCAGTGGTGCCCCCTAATTCAAGGTCTGCCTCACGCTGTGCCCAGCAGGGATGTGCATTGTAGCGACTATATTGCCTGCACAGACGGGCCAAGTGAGGTCCTTCTCCTTCAGGGCTATCTGCGCTTTTCCTCTCCATTATGTTGTTTGTTGAGAGTATCAGATTAATAGAGATGGAAATAGAAATCTATGATCTATCAGATTTGAAATACATAGCAAGAAGTAGCATGTTGCAGGATACAGACAAGCCAGATGGCCATCTGGTATGTTAATGATGTTTGATTTGTGTTTAAAGCAAGTTTATGTTGCCCTTTCTGAGGCTTGGTTCTAAAATTTCTGACTGAAAACTTTTCTGCCAGAACTTTTCCTGTTCTTCCCATATATATATATATATATATATTTTTATCTACTCTGTTGTTCTGTAGACTGTAAGGACTAACTTCTATTCCCTATATCCTCACTCTTCCTCGGACCCCATCCCAGGAGTGGCTTCAATAACATTTTCATATTTTTCAAGCAGATATTTTGGGTAGAAAGTGACAAGCCTCCACTTGGACACTTGAACTGCCTGAAAGGGACTGACTGGCTAATTGGTCCTTGTTCACAGTTCATAGTTTTTGGGAGAAATTATGGCACTTGACTCACATAACCGTGTGTGGAAAGATGGAAAACATTGACTGCTAACCCCCAGCTTAATTGGTTTATTTAAGAATGAAACGTAACACTTTTTGGCTGGACTTGCATGACTCTGCGCGTGTGTATCTGGCTTTTCACAATTGCCGGTGTCTCTCTGTTTATTAGTGTCATTGTTGTGTTTATGTCACGAGGTCCTTTCTTCTGGAGACTTTGGGGAGGATTGACACGAGGCCTGGAGAGTACAGGACAATCTAGAGAGGGAGCCAAGTTATAAGACCTTGCCTGTAAGTAGAGGAAGGAAAGAGGAAATAGAGAAATAAACAGAAGTTATCCAAATCGAGTTTCAAGCCAGTGACAGGACCACGAGGAAACAGAGCTTGTTGTTTACCTGAGATGACAAGACAGGAAGGAAAGCCCCACTTGTCCATATCAATATAAAAAAATGACAAAGAAGGTGGTGCCTGTGGCTCAGTGAGTAGGGCGCCAGCCCCATATACCGAGGGTGGGGGTTCAAACCTGGCCCTGGCCAAACTGCAACAAAAAAATAGCTGGGCTTTGTGGTGGGCACCTGTAGTCCCAGCTACTCAGGAGGCTGAGGCAAGAGAATCGCCTAAGCCCAAGAGCTGGAGGTTGCTGTGAGCTGTGATGCCATGGCACTCTACTGAGGGTGACAAAGGGAGACTCTGTCTCTTAAAAAAAAAAAAGACAAAAAGTATATTGAGGACTTTGATAAATGGGTAGCACATTGTGCTTTTTATTCATTGATTTATCCCACTGTATGTGTACCCATTTATCAGGTATTTATTGAGCTCTTACCTTATTTCATTTGGTCTAATGAATTAAGAACTTGCTTGTGTGTTAAAACATTTGTATCTAGTTCATCTGCTTTCTTTAAAAGGTACAGGCAGTTGAGCCATTTTGCAATCTAAAAATGTCTCTACTAGACAAGCTTCTTAACCTTCTAACTTCCTTTTACTGGTTTTTGATCTCTAGTGGGGGAGCTGAAGCAGAAGTGGCAGTGAGAGAAGAAAATATGTGGTGTCTGAGGCTACAGTGGAGTTGGGGTATGAATGGACTGGACATTGGACAGGACGGTGGAGAAGAGGAAGTGTCTCTGTTGATTAACTCTGACGAGAACTCAGGTAAGCCTAGGAAAGGGAAAATTTATATCCTATGGTCTCTGTATAGAGTCAGCAGCATATTCTTTTTGATTATTAGCAGGGCTGGCCAAAGGCAAGGTTGTTCTGAGAGTCTTTGGTGCCTTTTACTTACTCTTTCCACCTATTCTCTGTCTTCTAAGTGTATAACAGAATTGTATTTCCTGACCCTCTTGTGGTCGTGGGGTTCATATGGCTAATTCTGGTCAGTGAACTAAGGTGATACATGACAAGTGTGTTTTCTGAGATGAAGCATTGAATTGCAGGTACCCCTACAATTCAGAGCACTCTTTTCCCTGACATTGGCCACTGGCAACACTGGAGTGGACGGTTGCTCTGTGAGTCAGGTCTGGGGAGCAGCGCACCCTCATCTGACCTGTGATACACAGGGAATGTGAGCAAACTGCTCTGTAACAAGCTACTGATATTTGAATACTTCCTTACTTTTTCTTTTTTTTTTGACATGGAGGTTACCCCAGCTAAAGGGCAGTGGCATCATAATAGCTCACTGAAACATCAGATTCCTGGGTCCAAGTGATCCTCCTACCTCAGCCTTGTGAATAGCTGGGACTCCAGTTGTGTGCCACCATGTCTGCCTAATTTTTCTATTTTTTTGCAAAGATGGGGTCTCACTCTTGCTCAGGCTGGTCTCAAACTATGGCTTCAAGGGATCCTCCACCTTAGCTTTCCAGAGTGCTAGGTTTATAGACTCGAGTCACTACCTGGGCTCTAACCTATTGTAGTCTTAAAAGAGGTGATATTACTTCCAAGAGGACAAAACTAGCTCTTGGGATAAGAGAAAGAAAATATGGTAGACACATACTGTAAATAAACAGGTATTTAGTGCATCTGTTATATTCGAACAGTGTGGAGGGAGTGAATGGGAAGATGTTAGTCAAGGAGCACAATTTTTTTTGGGCAGAATCTCACTTTGTCTTTCTGCTTGAGGGCCATGATATCATAGCTCACAGAATCCTCAAACTCTTGGGCTCAAGTGATCCTCTTGCCTCAAGGAGCTGCTACTGCAAGCTCCAGCCACAATGCCTGGCTACTTTTTTAGAGACGAGGTCTCACTCTTGCTCAGGCTGGTCTTGAACTCCTGAGCTCTGGCAGTCCACTGCTTCTGGCTGCAAACTTTGATTTAGATAGGAGAAATAAGTTCTGGAAATCTGTTATACAGCATGGAAACAATACTGCTTTTGTATATTGGAAAATTGTTAAGAGAATAGACTTAAAACCTCACTACAAAAAAAAAAAAGATAAGTAGGACATCCCAGGCGATGGATAATTTTAAGTCATTTGATTTAATTGTTTCCTAATGTGTCTACCAAAATATTACATTGCACCCCATAAATATAATAATTTTTACTGGTCAATTGAAAAAGAAAAAGCAAACCAAGATATTATGAGGTGGGGGATTAAGAAAAAATGTCTAAAAAAGACTCCTTAGGGAGATGATAGAGAAACATGAGTTGGGAAACATCAACCTGGCTTACCTTGAATGATGTGCTTCTGGAGCACACAGTCCTTGTATTTCTCTCTGTTGCTGTCTGTATCCTTTTTTCTTTTCTATGTCACTTCCAGGACACTTTCAGCTACCCAGTGCCAAGATCAATGTGTGTTTGTAACATTTTAGGACAAGCCTATTTTTAAATCTTTGTTCCTTTGTTCCTATATGTACTTTCTAATTTTTCAGGCATGTTCTTCATTTTTGGCTGGAAAAATATGTTCAATTTGCCCAGGGCCTTCATGGTCTCTTGATTTCCCTTGAATATAGGGGTTCTTAAAGTTTTCTTAATGTTTTTCTGTAGAGGATGATGAAAGGAGGGTCTTGCTGTCTGTGGGAATTTTCCAGAAGTTCATCTTGCCTCGAGGAATAGTAAAGAGAGAAGTACATTAATTTTTTTTGTTAAGACATTGAGACTGTTTGGGCTTAGAGTACACAGTAAATCAGAACAAGCTTTTCTATCAGTGAGGCTTGGGTAAAAGAATAATTTTGAGTTGAGGGAAGAAATGGTGAGCATTAGCTCTGTAAGTAGATAGAGGAGCGATGTGTCCACTAGGGCACCCATGGACAACCTGTCATCGCCAACTGGAAAACATTGTCTTTTGCAAGATAAAGCAGTTGAGCCAAATGTAAATGAGCCCCTGCAACTCAAAGCTATTAAACAGCCCACTGAGAAGTAAGACCCCAAATTCAAGGTAATGTTCTGGAGATGAGCCTGATGGATAGAGGAAGGAGTGAGGGCACCTGAGAAGGGTCAGCCCAGCAGGGCGTGGAAACTGGACGCTGCCCTTTTGCTTGTTCAGTTGCTGCTTTGACTTCAGTTGGCCCCCGTGACAGGTGGTCATTGTTTATTAAATAAATGCATGCCTGAGGGGATACCTGTCATCAGCCATAACAATTCCCAGAGAAAACACTTAGAGTAGGAAGATGTGCTGCCCTGAAAGCAAGAGTGGGGCCAGGCAGCCTGTGCTTCCTTCTTTTTCTCTCAATTTATTTTCTGCTCCCAGTAAAAAGATATTTTCTTTTTTTCTTTAACCTGCCTGGTGTTGAAAGCTTGGTTTGTACAGTCCCCATGGGTGACTAGTTCTTCAGCTAATTTGGGAGGCCTTCTGAAACAGCTCCTCTAGTCTATCCTGTAATACTATACATCTTTTTTACTCAACTGATGGTCTATTTGTGAGCTAACACAATCAGCCTCACTTAGAGCTTGTTAGAAATGCAGACTCTCAGACCTGGCCCAGACCTACTGCACCTGAATCTGCATTTTATCAAGACCTCCAGGTAATTCATACCCACATTAAAGTTTAGGAAGCCCTGCTGTGAATGATTATGAAGACAACGTATTACCGTATTACCTCTTAACAAGTAATAAAACCTGAAGAGAAAGGAAAGAGTGTGTAAATAAATAATTGTTCCGATTTATGAGCCAGAACAGGAAAGTATCCTGTGGAGGGCTGCCCCAGAGACCTCTGCCTCTTTCATCTATTGAGCCAGCCTTTGGCTTTTCCCGCTGGGGAGGGATGTCCCCATGTGGCATGTTTTTCATAATGCTGTAAGAGGAGGACTTGACCTTTGTGTGGTTTTAAATCCACTGCCGCATACCTGTTGATTTTGAAAAGATTAAAGACAAACCTGATAGAATCTTTCTTAAGAAGAATTAAAGACTCCTTAATATAAAGATACAAATATTTTATTTGGAATCCGTTTTATGATGAGAACATTTCCTTAACTGAATAATACTTTGCTTACCTGAGCATAAGCATTACTGGGGTACCTGGTGTCTTCTTATAGGAATCCATAAATGCTCCCTGAATTGCTGTACTCTACAGCAGTGTTTTTCAACCCTTCTTATCTCATGGCACACTTGAACCTGTAGTTAAACTTCTGTGGCACACTTAAATTATGTTGATCAAAAAAACCCCCAGAGAGTTAAAAAGTATACTTAACGATGCCTTGAACCTCTTTCAAAAATAATTTAATTAATGATCTGTAAAAATTTTTCAACATATTCAAGATCCTTTCATGGCACACCATGGCTGAAAATCACAGCTGTATAGCATGATGGTTCTCAAACTTGAACATGTACCAGCATCACCGGAAGGGCTTGTTAAAACACAGCTTGGTGGGCTCCATCTCCAGTGTTTCCAATTCAGCAAGTCTAAGTGGGACCCATGAATGTGCATCTCTAACAATTCTCAAGTGAGGCTGATGTCTGATGTTGTTGGTCCCAACTATAGTTTGAGAACCACTATTAGGCAGAATCTTCTAGGAAAACACTAGGCCTTGTTCCCTGAGTGAGAGACCTCTGTGTAGCTTATGGATCAGTTTTGGTTTGGGGATTGATTTCATTTAGATTGTTACATTATTGTTTGTCATTGCAGCCTAGGCCCAGAAAATAAAATTTCTCTTGGGAGGGGGTTCTGATAGAGACTGTACGTTGTCCCTCAAAATCTCTTCTTCCTTTGTTCTATAATAAAAGCCTTAATCTCTATGGGCATGTGACTTCCTATAAAAGTGACTACATTTTCTAGCCTTTGCTTCCGCTAGATGTGTCCGTGTAACTAAGTTGTAGTCAATTAGATGTGGGCATAAGTGATAGGAACAATTCCTGGGTCATGACTTTAAAGGGAAAGAATATCCTCCATTCTCCTGTCCCCATTTAACTGCCTTGAATGAGGATGTGGTGGGTAGTTTCTTAGACCAAGAGGAAAAGCTAATCAGATATGCTGGAGTAGGAAGCTAGAAGGAGACTTGCTGCCTGACATTATGGAGCTGCCATGTCACTCTGCCAGTGTCTTGAGTTGTTAGGTTAGAAATAATCTTTTTTATTTAAAATTAAGGCCACCATTATTTTGGATCTGTGATACTGAAGTCCAGCTGATATTCTAACTCTAAAACCAGAGGATGTTACAACTATTTTATCTATAGGAGAGAGCCTCTGCTCTGAAGAGTATTTTAGGATGAAGAACCAATAAAGAGCTTTGCAAGCAGCAGGGGCAAGTTATTCTGTTTGTTTTGTTTTTTCTTTTTTTTATGTTCAGAAGAGAAATCTACCTATCCACTTTAAAAAATAATTATGAAAAAGAGTCAAATGAAGCTGATGGCGAAGAAGGTCTTAAAAGGCTTACTGTTAACAGAATAAATCTCACAGAAACAGGATCTAAGCACCCCAAATCTCTTATCTATACTCTTTTCAGGCCAAGAGTAACATTTACAGGGTAAACCAAAAGAACTGTCAAAGGAGAGTTGTCAAATCTCATAGTCTGTATATCTTGACTTGAGCAAGAAATCTGAAATAAAGTCTCTCATGATATCTTTGCAGATAAGATAGAGAAATAAGGGTTGTAGTTCACTATAGTCAGACAGAATTATGTCTGGTTGACAACTACACTTAGAATTTTTTCTTTTTTTTTTTTGGAGACAGAGTCTCATTATGTAGCCCTTGGTAGAGTGCCCTGGTATCACAGCTCAAAGCAACCTCCAGCTATTGGGCTTAAGCAATTCTCTTGCCTCAACCTCCCCAACTGTTGGGACTACAGGCACCTGCCACAATGCCTGGCTGCTTTTTGTTGCAGTTGTCATTGTTGTTTAGCTGGCCTGGGCTGGATTCGAACCCTCCTGCCTCAGTTTATGTGGCTGACGCCCACACTATGGGTGCCGAGCCCACACTTGGAATGTTTATCGTGGTCCCATCTTAACCAATTATATTGCTGAAGATGTGTTTCACTATAAATCCTAGAAAATCCATCTAATAGTGGTTTAGACAATAAAGACAGTTACTTCTCATAACAAGAACTCTGGAGAAAGGTACAACAGGTTGATTCAGAAGCTCCTTCATTTCATCATATGTATCCTGCCCACATGCTGTTACCTCATGATCATAAGATGGCTGCTATAGTTCCAGGCATTACAACCAAGTTCAAAGGTAGAAGTAATGGAATATAGCATTAAGACAGAATGTCTTAAGTTGTTGATCTTGCTTTTGCTTTTATTTATTTATTTATTTTTAGTTTTTAAAGACAGTTTTACTTTGTCGCCCTTGGTAGAGTGATGTGGCATCACAGCTCATAGCAATCTTCAGCTCTTGGCTCAGACAATTTTCTTGCCTCAGCCTTCAGAGTAGCTGGGACTATAAGTGCCTGCCACAACAGCCCACTATATTTTATTTTTTGTTGTTGCAGTTTAGCAGGGGCCAGGTTCAAACCCACCACCCTTGATATATGGGGCTGGCACCCTACTCACTGAGCTACAGGCGCTGCCCTTTGCTTTTGCTTTTAAATGAGGGCAAAATATTTCCCCACATCCCTTCCCGTAGGTGTCCCTTTATGTCCCACTAGCCACCATCTGCAAGAGAAGGTGGCAAAGTGGGTTTCTGGCCCTTTTTAGACTTTATAACTGAAAAGAGAGAAAAGGATAAAAGGGTTGTGGGAAATGGCTATTGGATAAATTGACCAATTAGTTTTGCCCACACTGGGCAAGAGGCAGGTATATTATGAGATTTTACGGTGCTAGCATGAGATGTCCATTTATTAACAACTTGAAAAAGCTATGAAAGTCATGATTATAGTATTTTCAAATGACACCTGATAAGGGTAGTTAATATCTTGACTTGCAGAATTATTCAGTTTCAAAAATTCTATTTTCTCCCAAAGGTAAAAACTTCACGTTCAGATGAAACACTAATTACCTAAGCACAGAGGTGGGCCTGATATGGTGTCAGTAAATTTTTTATTTTTATTTTATTTTTTTTATTAAATCATAGCTGCGTACATTAGTGCAATCAAGGGGTACAATGTGCTGGTTTCATATACAATCTGAAATGTTTTCATCAAACTGTTCAACATACCCTTCATGGCATTTTCTTAGTTATTGTATGAAGACATTTGTATTCTGCATTTAATAAGTTTCACCTGTACTCTTCTAAGATGCACCATAGGTGTGGCTCCACCAATTACCCTCCCTCCACCCCAACCTCCCCCCTCTCCTTCCTACCCTTGCCCCTTTCCTCATATTCTTGTGCTATAGATGGGTTATAGCCATCATATGAAAGCTATAAATTAGGGCTGAGTACATTGGATACTTTTTCTTCCATTCTTGAGATACTTTGCTAAGAAGAATATGTTCCAGCTCCATCCGTGTAACCATGAAAGAGGTAAAGTCTCCATCTTTCTTTAAGGCTGCATAATTTTCCATGGTATACATGTACCACAATTTATTGATCCATTCGTGGGTTGACGGGCACTTGGGCTTCTTCCATGACTTAGCAATTACGAATTGGGCTGCAATATGGTGTCAGTAAATTTAAAAAAGCCGTTGGGGTCTAAATTGGCCACTAATTCAAAATAGAGTAAGAAAGATAGTATTTGACCAAATTTACAAATATAAAAATACACAAATTGTGAGTGATTTGGCTAGAGATAATCTTTCTCCCCATTTTGGTGATTTTATCTCTTTCTAGCTCTCATTAATTAATTCATTGAAGACAGCCTTTCCCTTGTATATCTTACCTGTAGGACATAGTGCTCAACACTAGGGAAACCAGCCATACAAAATGTAGAAAACTACTAAATATGTATTACGAACATTTAATTTAAAAGTGTGATAAATCCTGCAAAAGCAGAAAACAAAGGACATCATGAAACTGGGTATGTGGCTTTGGGGGTGCAAAGATTTCTCGGAGAAACTAGCATTTCTGCTGAGACCTGAGGGGTGGGAGGAAACTGGCTGAGCAGGTTCACGAGGGTTCACGAGGAGAAAGCAGCCCTGGGTCTAGAGGAAGCAGCGCGAGGAGAAAGCAGTCCTGGGTCTAGAGGAAGCAGCGCGTTTGAAGGTGCAGCACTAAGAGGTGTGGGGTAAGCTGGAGAAAATGGAAGACCTGTGTTGTTTTCAGAGAGGAACTGGGGGAGGACACAGGAGGCAGGAAGATATCTAGAAATGAGCCTGCAGAATTGTACAAAGATAAATCTTTCACAGCTGTATGGGCTATAATAAGGATGTTGATCTTCAACTTGAAAGCATTAGATTGCATTGAATAATTCTCCACAGGAGCAAGGCATGAGCAGCTTCCTCCTGTGGAACGATCCCCTTGGCTCGTGGTTCAGAATGGCCTGAAAGGAGCAAAAGCAGATGGAGAGAAACTGGATAGTAAGTTATTGCCATTTTGGTTATAGAGATGCTGGCAGCTTGGATTTGGAGATGGAGATTTTAGGATTCGGAGGTGGATTAGACAAGCGTCAGGGAGAGGGAAGTTTCAAGACTGACTCTTAGTTTTCTGACTTTTACAATCGAGTGGATGGTTTTGTTTTTACTGAGAAAAGAACATTAGAAGAATGGGTGGGGGTCAGTTTGGGATCCACTGAGCTGCCTGTGAGACATCCAAGGGGCACAGTGGACAGGCAGCTGGATATAAGGCCTGGAGCTCTGAAGAAAGCTTTGGCTGGAGGGGTGGAGATCAGCTGTGTCATCACTGGCTGAGAGATGGTGTGAACCTAGGGTGTGGGTGAGGCTGTCTAGGTCCAAGCCCTGATCTAGATTGAGAAGAGTGGGAAGAGCTGGCAAATGACGCTGAGGAGTGGGAAGGTGGGAGGCAGGAGGAGACCCAGGGAGCCTGGTATCACAGGAGCCGGAGGAAGAGAGTGTGGCAGGAGCGTTAGGGCGGCTCCGTCGAGCTCACTGGCTCATAAAGTTTGGTGGAGTGAGGAGTGAAAGTCTTCCTTACCTACTCCTCATTTGAAATCAAAAAGCATTGCCACAAATTGGATATATTTAATGAATAATGTTGAAAATTCCCTGTTCTCAACATTTAAATTGTGTGAGTTTAACCTTTGCTCTTTCTCACTCTGTAAATCACTCAACCTAAATTACTTTTTGGTGATAATTTTTTCCCCTCTGTGAGCCTGTGGCCCAGAATAGAAAACAAGTTCCCCCACTGGGCTCTAGAGGTTTGCATTTCAAAAGACCCTTCAGCCACCAGCTGAAAAATTCTGCAGTGGATTTGCAGCCGGTCCTTCTTTTCACTTCCTCTACCAGAAGAGCACGGCCAGGCTGCCCACTAAATGAGGACGGGTGTTGACCTTGTGTTGGCCCCAATCCACTGTGCATTTCCAAGCAGATTAGGAGACACTTTGAACAAGCCCTTGCTACATGTCAGGTGTCCTTCCAAATGCCTTAGGTGGAACTAGAGATGAGTCCATGAATTGTTAATGCTGATCCGAAACAGGCCTTTCAATAATTCCTGCCCTCATTTCTTCCTTGGGTGAACATCGCATTCCAAAGGGGACAAAAGGCAGTCCTCTAAGAGAGGTCCCAGAAGTGACCACTGGCGAATCAGAGGGATGAGAAATTCAGGTATAAAATACAACTCTTATTGGTTATTTTTCTTGGTCACTAATTTTTCATTCTGATTGGGTGCATATAAATCTTGCCTAAAACTTCTCTGCTTTTCTGGCAGGTGGGATGATTTGTTACGAGGATTTGGACTGCCATCATTAGTATTTTTAATTGCTGTGGTCAAAGAGCTTTGGTTGGGGAGTGTAGAATCTTGTGTCCTAAAACACTTTAAACACACACACACACACACACACACACACACACACATGAACACTCGTGCATGCACACAACAGTGGCTTAGTAGGTTTTTATTTTTAATCTCAAATGCTTGTTTTGTGTTGTGGACTTGTAGTGCACCCTCCCCTGCACTCCACACGCCCTCCCAGGCCGACAGCCGCATCTCTGGCCTGCTGTTTCTTCCCTCTGGAGCCTGCTGCCTCCTCCCCTTCCCAGCGAAGTGAATTCTCTCCAGGCACAGTGACACCTGGCAGTGAAAGAAGAAATAATCAGGTACAGCTGAGAAATATTCCCCAGTGATATGTGCAGCACTAAAATTTCGGCCTGGCAGGAAGAAGTTTCTCTTTCCAATCTGAAAAAATATAAATAGAGAGTATCCACAACAGGCTTGGGAAAAGCATTCAATATTAAAGCCTTCTTAATATTATTAGCACAGGAATCACAAAGTCATAGGGTTTAAAAGGATCTTCAGGGGC